>MJUU01053356.1:86304-98058 GCA_002080025.1 Modiolus philippinarum
ACGCCGACGCCGACGCCGACGCCAACGCCGACGCCAGCGCCATACCATAATACGACCGCAAAATTTTTGCGGTCGTATAAAAATTCGTTTCCAGTCCGGAAATTCTATTTCTGTTTTACTGTTCATATCCAGTCCGACTCAAAAATTACAAATTTGTTATGACACGTGACTAAAAGTGTCAATGCTTTCTCATATTGATTGAAAGGCCGACGGAAGCTGAAAATCGGATGGTACAGACATTTAAAAAGGAAACAGATGCTGTAAAATTGTAGATTATATCATATAACTTGGAAGCAATTGAATGGTAATGTCTGATAAGGCGCAAAAGTGCTAAAATGAAAATTTGCCCATTGCACTCCTGTTCTTTTCACTCACTATGTTCGTGATACTTCACTGTGTGGGCTTCGTATTTCAATTCAAATGAAATATTGATAGAATTTCTGACTCCTGTGGATAAACCTCAAAACTAAGCCACTTTTTTCCAAGATCAGTGAAGCATTGAGTTGGTTGTATGGGTAAATATCTATTACGTTTTTTATTCATCTATATTCTGATATGCATTTATATAAAGTTTCATGATATCATACACCTTCATCGAAAAAAAACTTAAAAGCGTGTGTAAACCTCATACTATCCCCCTTATTTCCATAATCAGTGAAGCATGAAGTTGGTTTTCGTTTATTTATACGTGTACCCATATGTGTATTTATATAAAGTTCCATGATAATAGCATACTTCCTTCACAGAAAAAAAAACTTCAACCTGAGGGTAAACAAAACTCCAGAAGGACAGACAAACGGACGAACAGGCAGATGGATGGACAGACGGACTGACAGACCTGAACACTATATGCACCCTTACTATCGTAAGCCAGGCATAAAAATCAATATTTAACATAGTGGGGGAATTAATTTGATATAAACAATGATGACTTTGTCTTAACTTTTAGTACAATGATACATACCTTGATACTATCAGGATTAAATTTTACATCTCTACAATCATGTGGTCCTTCTGTTCCTTTCTTTGTGGGCCTTTAATAAAACATAATATTCTAATTACAAAAACAAATATTTCTTATAGAAGAGCACTTTTTGTAAATAGGCAATACATTTATTTAATTTGTATGCATTTCCTTCGATATACAGTGAATGACAATGTCAGTGTCACAGAACTTTTACATTATTAAAAATTATCAGGTCACTGTGAAGACGTCATTAAGTGTTGGTATGCTTGATTCTACTTGTCCTCTTCATATGTTAAATGAAGGAATATATATTAGTTATTGCATTAAACAATATATTAAACATTCCGAAATATAAATCAATTTCAATTTATTAATTGAGTTTTATATATCATTTTTGCAAATTTTCGAAGAAAGAAATATGGGATATTTGTTCTTGATACAAACACATCAAACTGGCTTGCTTGACACAGGCCCTGATAAAGTCTGTAGTAATTGTGCTGTATTCCATATCAATAATCTTTTTTTTAAAGATTTGCTGATATATATACTTGGTTTTTATTTTTCAAAATGCATGATTTTAGTTTGTATTTTTTGCAGTTCATGGACAAATTAAAATTTATAGGATATAAAGTTTGGTGGAATTGCAAAGAATGATATCAATGAAAATTCATACAATTGTAAAACTTTTACTGCAGATGCTTTTAAGCAATGATACTTGACCTGTTAAAGTAATTTATTGAAGAAATGGATAAGTGTCACCATGAGGAATCAATTTATGCCTGTATTTCAGACCATTGTAACTCATGTAAAATATCTGCATTGAAAGAATATCCATGGTTTCAGCACTAATTTGAATTATTTATATAATGAATATAACAGACACAATTAAATTTGTACTTTATAGCTTGAAATGTCTGAGATTCTGTTTTCAAGATATGGAAGAAACAAAATATGACATATTTCATTTCAAACAAATCCTGCAGGTTTAACCTTACCATAGTCCATGTATTGACCAGGAATTGACTCCATCAGGAATGACACACTTGTGGCCCTACAAAGAAGTCAACTATTATAGCAAAATGTCTTTTGTCATTCATACTCTTAATGAGTAGTCAATTAGGATGCTTAAGCATACATAGTGTTTTATTGGCTTCTGGCAAATTAATAGTTATTTGTAAATCTGGTATCAAATGTCTAATTAAATGAATGTAAAACCATATCACTTACCACTCAGAAAATACCACCATTGTTTAAATCTATAAATGTTAGGTCAAATGTTAACCACAAGGTAATCCGGTGAAATATTATGGTATTTATTGAAATTTTAAAAAATACAGGTTCGTTGGACTGAGCCGGCGACCCTATCATTCTGTCAAGTTTGATTGAGAACTATGCCATAGTCTTTTACAAATACCGAATACTTCTTCTCATTACATTTTATTACCTCCCTTTTCAAAATTATCACTTTACTTTATATCTAATTTTTAAGTTAAAGACAATCCTAAAAAGTGTCTTGGTGTACAAACTACTGGATATAAAGAATATTTCTGCATGAACAATGAAAATTTTTCATTTTTTTTTAAATCATACAGAACATGTGATTTCAGGTTTTTTCTCCTGCTTTAATTTCAAAGATGCTAAAATGCTAATTCTTCAAAAATTTTGACTCTGAAATTGCTAAAATTTAAACTGTATCTAGGTTTTAATGATATGAACCTGCAGCTTGATTTAAACAATCCTGTCAAGTTTTGTTGAATTTGCTTATGTAGTTGAAGAGCAGATGATCAGACAAGAATTTTCCCAAAGGTTCCATGTTAAAAGGCTGGAGGAATTTTTTTTTAAATCAAACTAAAATGAGCAAATTTTGTAAGGGAACTTGCCTAAATCATTCCAGTACATTTTGGTAAAAATTTGCTTCAGTTTCAGGGCAGATGATGAAAAAGGAACCAATGTTTAACTGTGATCAGCAATGGCTGCCGTGTGTTTCATCAGATCCAAACACAAGTAGTAAAAACCTTCTATACATCATTCCTGAAATTTGGTTGAATTTGCTTAAGGGGTTTCAAAGGAGATAATTCAAATATGATTTTCGCTTTGGTCCAATGTTAATCTACGTTCCACTGTGGCACAATTTTTTTTCTCCAATTGGAACAAAATGAGTGATATTTATTAAGGCCCTTCCCTACATATTTCCAATAGGCCCTTCCCTACATATTTCCAATACAGTTAAATAAAGCTTCCTTCAATAGGTTCAGAGCAGATATTAATAAAAAATAAACTGTGGACACTTGATATGTCGCCCCTGCCCCTGCATCGCCTTAATTTGCACATTGATCTACTGCAGCAGCAATAAAAATAAAATATAATCTTACAATTTCCTTGGAAGCAAGATGTGTTTGTGAGACACTACATATGCCCCCAGATTCCACAGTAAAATATATGAAAATACCCAATTTCACCCCTTCTTGACCCCTATGACCTTGACCTTTGACCTAATTTTTTTGCATATTTATGTTCCTCTAGACAAAACCTATACCAAGTATTAAAAGTCCATCTTTCATAGTTCAAAAGTTGTTTATTACCATGAAAACACCCAATTTAACCCCTTTATTCTGAAACAGATGAAGCCCCTTTGGGCCTCTTGTTTATTGAAATGGTTTTAATTGTTAAAAGTATCTGTTTAAACATGCTATAAGAATCTTACAGAAATATACTGCATCAAGATCTGACAAAAAATTGAAAAATTCATTTTTTTCCATTTGTCCCCCTTTGGGCCTCTTGTTTCTTGAAAACAGTAAATGCTACCTCAAATCTGTTGACATACACCAGTTGCGCAATTTTATTAGCAATAACATAAAACAAACCCCGTCTCAATACGATAAATAATAAGGATTCTACAGTCAAATATGTGAAAACAGCCAAGTTCACCCCTTTTTAACCTCTGTGAACTTGACCTCTGATGTGACCTAATTTTTTTTTTCATATTTATGTTCCTATTGACTAGATCTATACACTTGCCAAGTATCAAAAGTCTACCTTATATAGTTCAAAAGTTATAGCCAAGGTTAAAGTTTCGGATGCACAGACAAACAGACAAACAGACAGACAGGACAAAAACAATATGCCCCCGATCCTCGATCTGGGGGCATAAAAAATGATGTGATCACTCATAGGAAAAAGAAGGGCAACGGGGAATGTGTCAAAGAGACAACGACCCAAAGGGGAGTAATAACAACTCAAAGCCACCACAAGATCTTCAATGAACGGTGAGGAAACCCCACACCCAATGGCAGGTCGGAGTTGGCCCCTAAATAAAGAGTAATTAAGTTCAGCGCAATAAACATCATCCTAGACTCCCATAGACATAAAGTTAACTAACTAGAAAATAGACAAGACACACAAAGGCTTAATAAATTTCTTGACTTAGAACAGGCGCAAACCTGCTGCGGCGGCGTTAAACTAGTTCTATTGGGCCCAAACCTTCCCCCTATAGCCAATGTGATAAATAAAAAAACAATTGTAAACAACAGTAAAATTCAGTTGGCAACAGGACTGAGTCAATTGTGAGAAATGAAACTGAGAGAACTAAATATACGGACATAAACATGAAATCACAAGAGACTACTAGCAGTTAACTGACATGCCAGCTCCAGACCCATTACCAACTGACAAATTAAGTTATGTACCCTCAGTATACAGCTTCCAACAAGATCCCTTCCTGTGAGGAGTTTAGCATAATGATTTCATGTATATACCGGAATACACAACCCGTGTCCATGCAATACTGATTTTAGAAATTTAGAATGTGTTTAGTTAAAATGCAAAGACCCTACCAAAAAATCAATGTTAATACCAAAGAAGGCCATACGTAATGACTTGACGACAATATCCCTTATGAATTAGACGATTTAAAGGTTTTATAAGTTTGTTAGGCGAGTTTAAGTATTTTTTACTCTTATGTAAAACATTACCGTAAAACAAGGGATGTGAAATGCCAGCCTTGATTAGATGTTTACAGGTTGCATTGTATTTAAGAACTAAGTCTTTATATCGATGATAAAATTTAGTAAAGGTTTTAACTAGTTTATGATAGCGAAAACCTTAATGTAATAGTTTTTCAGTTATGAAAAGATTCCGTTCATTAAAATCGCAAACTTTATTACATACTCGAGCAAATCGAACAAGTTGAGATATGTAAACACCATATGATGGCGCTAATAGAACATCGCCATCCAGAAATGGATAATTAACTATGGGAAAAGAAAAATCGTCCCTTTTATCATAAATTTTAGTATCCAATTTACCATCTGTTATATCAAAATTGATGTCTAAGAACGGACAATGATGATTGTTAGAATTGGCTTTATTCAAAGTAAGTTCTTTAGGGTAGATGTCCTTATAATACGTATTGAAGTTGTCATTATTTAAAGTTAAAATATCATCTAAATATCGGAAAGTGTTGTTAAACTTTTCAATTAAATGCTGTTTAGATGGGTCTTTGCTGATGTTGGTCATAAACTGAGATTCGTAGCAGTACAAAAAGAGGTCCGCTATAAGTGGTGCACAATTGGTACCCATAGGAATTCCTATGATCTGGTGATAAAAAGAGTTACCGAAGTTGTCAAGTAAAAATTCAAGTGCTGAAATCATATTAAAACAAGTCCAATTAATTGAGATCTTTTGTTTTGTATTACTAAAATGTGTTTGAAAGGAATTAGAACAAATATATTCACAATCGGATTTTTTGAATGCCCATTGAATAAGAAGCCTGAATTTTTCCTTTATAAGATTATGTGGTAAGGTGGTAAGGTGGTATAGAGGGTAGAGAAATCGAAACTTTCGAGGGATTCGAAAGAGGCATTATAAGCATTCAATTTATCGAGAACTTCCAATGAATTTTTTACACTCCAAAAATGATTGATACCACTGTTTTCATATACTTTGTTACAGAAATTTATAACCAGGTTTTTAATAGCAGTCAAAGTATTAGTGAGTATAATAGAAACTTTAGTAGTAGAACAGTGACTACATGACAAAATGAATCTAGATTTATATGGCGTTTTGTGGAGTTTAGGAACCCAGTACATGGTTGGAACTGTTTTACTATCAGGTTTAGCCTGTAAAGATGTAGCTGTTAGAAAATGTATGTTTGTAATTTCATTTTCGGTTAATTGGGTTTATTGAAAAGTATTTGAACAGGTAATTTCTTTTTGGAGTACTTCTATATAATGTTTACGACAAACTATAATGATGTTATTAGCAGCCTTATCAGCTAGGACAAAAACGAATTCCTTGCCAAATTCTTTAAGTTTCTTTTGGATGCGAGAAACGGTTGGTTTAATTTTGTTGTCATGGCGGAAATGTAGTTCAAAATGTTTAATTCGGATATCGACAATTTTAATGATAGCATTGAAGAAAGAATCCAAAGATTTTTTGTCAACGTGTTCACATTTAACCCAATTTTTACAATAAGTCCTAAGTGAGTTGTGGATGGTATTACGACAATCTTTCCAATTAATTTTAGAAGGTGGCCTATATTTTGGACCTTTATTTAAGAAATTAATAAGCTCTTTGTCCTGCAATATGTTGAGATCTCCTGTGATGACATGGGAGCTAGGAGTATAGGCGTATTTTGAATTGTTTCAATTTCATGAATCAGGCACAGAATTGTTAATGTTTATATCTTTACAAACTTTACTGTAGTTGAAGACCTACTGCCGGCTGGGTTTCTTGTATACGTAACAAATGATGGGAAGTTCTGTATTTTCGAAATATGCAGGAATTTATTTGTTTAACTGAATGATCATTTAGAATGCCAGCAATATTTATAAAATCTATTCCTTTGTCGATGTATTTTATCTTAAGAAAATGTTTTTGATGTTGGTCAGGACGATAGATTTTAGGAAAAAGCTTAAAATAGCAGAACGCAATTATTATCTTTGCATGACTAAGAAGCCAGGGCCAACATCTTCGCGTGGAATCGGTATGTACTCCCAAAGATGCAACTGCATGTCAAATATCAAGTGCCCAGGACTACTGGTATAGGCTGTGCAAACTGCTTGCTAAAAACTTAATGTGATCATTCATGCGTGACTCAGGGGCAGGGCCACCATCCGGGTATGGAATAATCGGTATGTACTCCCCTAGACACAACTGCATGTCAAATATCAAGTGCCTAGGACTACTGGTATAGGCTGTACAAACTGCTTGCTAAAAAATTATTGTGATCGTTCATGCGTGACTAAGGGGCCAGGGCCACCATCCAGGTGTTGAATCGGTATGTACTCCCCAGGACACAACTGCATGTCAAATATCAAGTACCTAGGACTTCTGGTAAAGGCTGTACAAACTGCTTGCTAAAAACGTGATCGTTCATGCGTGACTAAGGGGCCAGGGCCACCATCCGGGCGTGGAATCGGTATGTACTCCCCAAGACGCAACTGCATGTCAAATATCAAGTGCCTAGGACTACTGGTATAGGCTGTACAAACTGCTTGCTAAAAACTTAATGTGATCGTTCATGTGTGACTAAGGGGCCAGGGCCATAATCTAAGTAGGGATTTGAGTTGTACCCATAAGGATGCAACTGCACATCAAATACTATTGACCTACAACTAACAGAAGCTTGTTAATTCACAATAGTTCACAAATTGTTGCCGCCGCCGCCACGGGCAAGACAAAAATGAGGTTTTTCCCATATGGTCCAATTTTAAAGTAAGTTCTTTGCTGACAGCCATGTTTTCGTTGGATAAAACCATGTGAGCAATCTCTGTAGAGGACCTTCCATACAAAATTCTTGTAAAGTTTGGTTGAATTTGCTTGAACGGTTTCAGAGGACATGACCAAAATATGATTTCCCTACAGGTCCAAAGTTAAACTATATTCCGCACTGAATGCCATGCTTTTTGAAATGTCTAAATAAAATAAAAAATCTTTGTAAAGAACCTTCCATACATGATTCCAGTACAGTTTAGTGAAATTTGCTTCAATAGTTTCAGAGCAGATGATGCAAATGATGATTTTCCTATAGGGTTCAATGTTAAACTATGTTCTGCAATGGTTGTAAGGTGATAAATGGATGGAAATGAAATGAGCAATTTTGTAAAGGAAATTCCATATATCATTCCTGTAAAGTTTGGTTGAATTTGCTCCAGTGGAATCTTAGGAGATGATAAAAATTTGAAAAGTTAACACCTAATAATAGACAATAGATGCCTATTGATAGCAATAACTCACACTGACCCTTTGAGTCAGCTGAGCTAACAAGGAATACACAAGTCTAACATTAAAGCCTTTCATAATGTCCTAAGATGCTGGGACAGTCCCATTCATCTTCAAGTAATTAAAGACATCTGGTTAATATCATTTTTTTGTTTAACTGTTTATCATCATGCAACTATCTACCATAAACTGTACTGATCCTTGATCTGTTTGATTTAAATATTTTAAATTTTTAGTCGAGTTGCGACGAAGACAAACTCGGGTTATAATTTGATAAATTGTGTCTGAGCATCTGGGTGTCCAGGCTTCAACTTTCGGTTTCCGTATGATATTTTATGAACTACATGTCATATCTAAACAAAACTCGGTACAGACATGACTAATGATGAAAGGAGGAACCGTATTGATTTTTGGTTTATGCAACAAAGGTCAAGGTCACAAATTCTAAAAATGGAACAAAAATTCAACGTTATTTTCTGCAACACATTTTCTGAAATAAAAAGAATTCTTATTCTTATATAAAACTATTTGCATATCAAATGATGTAATTATGAAAATGACTATTCCCAACTTCGTTTTTGCACCTCTGGTGCGTTTGCTGATTTTTTTTCTATTTACTTTTTTCATTTATGTAACTTAACCTTATTTCAGTCTAATGGACTCATCTGCCATTTCACCACTTTAGTCAGTATCAAAAAACAAAATATCATGTATTCTGTATTTATGAAGAGTATCTGAATCAATAGTTGTCTTACTAATTTCTGGAATTTCTTAATACTGATCATAGAAAGACAAAGATACAGAAAGACCATATAAAGCCTGTATGAATTAAAAAAAAAGTTTTTTTTTCAAAGTCTTTCTCATCTTTTTTTGAGGATGCATGTGAAATGATAAATCCAAGTTGGAGTTTGAATTAATCCTAAAGCTTAGCTTTGTTACTATTTGTGATCAATAAAAAATACCTCTTGTGTTCCCTCAATACAAACTGTTGTTGGCCATTCTTGAGTAAAAGTAAAGATGTCCCAGTCTGCTGCAAGGCTGAAATGTATATATATAATATATACAAGACTCTGTCTTAGTAAGCAAGGTGGTTCATATATACCTTTTACATTTTTGAAGGTAAATCATGCTTTGTGTTGTATGAGAAGGTCAGGAGGAAAGTAACAATATTTATAGCTAATTTACTTGATTTTCAATTGCTCCCGAGCCATGATAATTCTATTATCACTGCACTGTGCTGATATGAACATATTATTGTTAATCTCTATTGAATATTAGCAACAGCATATTAATATCACGTCGTGTGATGTTTCGTGAAAAAAATAATCCCAAAAAGTAAATGCGCTAAATTTAACCAAAAATTATATATTTAACCTTAAAAATATTTCTGTAGTAAAAGTAACAGATATCTGGTATATATCAATAACAGAATTAGGGATAAAAACTCTATTAGTAATTTGTTTTGCTCGGATGTATTTCTCAGCTAGTATTGCATCTTGTGCTATCGCACTCTATGCAATACAATCAGAGAATTCCATACTCACAAAACAAATTAATAATAGTATATATCATAATGTAAATTGTTGTACAAGTAAGAAATGCTTATACAAAAAGTAATACAATCTGTGATGCTATCTATGTCATTTTTGTGTTAACTAATCCAAAATTACCAAGGTTTTTATACTTATAAGATCCTCTGAATCATTAATATCAATACAAGCATCCTACTAAATATTTACAAGCGAATTCTACCTCAACATACCCACAGTATTAGAAAACAGCAAGTTCAGCTAATTCAAACAATGAGAGGCCAACAAAATATCAGCTAAATAATGACATGCCCCTGTTTTTAAGTTTTATACAGTACTGTGATGATATTTGTCTTGTAAGAAACATATGTTATCTCCTTGTAAGAGACATGCTGAATCAGAACAATATGACAAAATTTGCTAATCTATACTTTATGTGAAAATACATACATGTACATGTATATCAAGGCGTTGGATAATAATTATATTCCCTCATGGCACATATTTCTGTATACAGTGCATCCTGGTTATATCACCACCTTTGGGACTTGGGAAAATATTGGTGATAAGTGGGGGTGGGGATATATCAAGGGAATAAATCACAATGTAACTATGCAACTTTATGAAAAGTGGACCTTGAAAATGCATGGCAATAAGTGAGGGACCGCCATCAAAGAGGGGTGGTATTAGGAAGGAGCACGGTATAGTGTCCTTCATTAGTGTAAAATTTCATTAAAATCTTTGAAGTAGTTTCAGAGGGGTTGTACATGCAAAAACTCTAACAAGTTAGACAGACAAACAGATGAATGTACATGTAAAAAGTGTAATTTCTCTGAGTTAAGATTGAGTTGAGATGAACTCACACTCACTAGTCTTCAATTGGTAAATGACTAATCATAACTGTTTAGTTTTACAAATCAACAACAGTATCCATGATGAAACATTACAAATTGTGTGATGCACAATGGAAAGTATGTAATAAAGGGCTACGCCGAGCGCAGCATGATACGACTGCAGCATGTTGACCACTGAAATTTGAACAAGTGTAATTGAAAGTGAGTGTGGACATACTAAAGAGCTTGATACAATAATTGCATGGACACAAACTAGGGAAAATGAAAATTAGCCCTTATGACTCCTTATGGTTCCTCTTTGACCCCTTATAGCTCCAAAATGGTAAGAGCTACACCAAATCCATTGCCATACTACTGAAAGCTTATATCAAGTGGAATCCTAAGAAAAAAATCCCATTGAATTCAGATGAAAAATAAAAAATTCACGTAATCTGCAAGTTTACAGTTTTGGCCCTTTCGTCCCCTTATAGCTCCAAAACGGTAAGAGCTACGACAAATCCGTTGATATACTACTGAAAGCTTAATATATCAAGAGGAATCTAAAAAAAAAATCCCTAAAAATTTTAGGTAATCTGCAAATTAGCAATTTGGCCCCGTTTGGCCCCTTATAGCTAGGCCAGCAAACAAGTCACCAAATATCTAATAGCAGAGAGCTGTGTTAATTTTTCATAAGCAATCCACTGGAAAAAACTGCATCAAAATTGGACAAAAAATAAAAACAAGAGGCTCTCAAGAGCCTGTATCGCTCACATGGGCCACAGCTGACATATGCAGTTAAAATAGTCCAAATGTTTAAGGGCATTATTTTCAAATTTGTTAATAGACATTGATGCTATATTATCATAAGTTAAACTATGTTCCAGGCTAGCAGCTATTTTGGAGGGGTGCAGTTCTTTTGGCCAAGTTTGGATCCCATTGGCCCAGTAGTTTCAGAGGAGAAGATCTTTGAATGTCTTTTCCCATAGGGTCCAATGTTATAACTATAATCCCCGCTGGTGGCCATCTTGGATATAGTGCGGATCTGAAAAACAACTTTTTTGCAGGAGACCATCTAAGGACTACTGTGGCCAAGTTTGGTTTCAATTGGTTGAGTAGTTTCAGAGGAGGTGATCTTTGAAAGTGTTTTTCCATAGGTTCCAATGTTAAAACTATGATCCCCGCTGGCGGCCATCTTGGATATAGC
>MJUU01053356.1:98139-113047 GCA_002080025.1 Modiolus philippinarum
CTGATTGGAAATTTCCTCAGGAGCACAATGAAAGAAACCCCATCAAAATCCGATTAATAATAAAGATTCTACAGAAAAATATTTGAAAACACCCAATTTAACCCTTTTTGGCCCCTTTTTTAAAAACAGGTAGGGTCACAATGACCAAAACAACTGCAAGCCCTCCTTTTGTACCAAAGAACATTATGTTAAAATTTCATAAGGATTGATCTACTGGAACAAAAGTTATTGACCAAAAACAAAAGTGTCTACAGACGACGACGACGACAACGACAACGACAACGACGACGACCACGACAGCACCATACCAATATACGACCGCAAAAATTTTTGCGGTCGTATAAAAAGGATGTGGACTTTGTTTCTTGGTTTAAGGTTTCGTTATTGAAAATCATATTTTTATGGAAGAAATATTTACATTGAATCAAAAATCAGTTTACCTTTCACTCATGTAAGAAATATTCTTCTTTTTCTCCTGTTCCACCACTGTCCACTCCAGAAAAGATAGAATTTCTTACATTCATGAAAAATATCCCGTCTTTGATCTGCTCTCATGTAAGAAGCTATTAAACTTGCCCTCTTTGATCTGCTCTCATGTAAGAAGCTATTAAACTAACCTCAGATCCAAATGATATGAAAATTAAAAAGTTCTTGGCATAAAACTGTGAAAGAGTTATGTGGACAAAACCATGTTCCCTCTATTGGTGGACAAAAAACCTACGCTAAAACAACATGCCTTCTACAATTTGTCGGAAGAGCATAAAAAATCTATTCATAAATTGTTAATCAAATCAAATAATTATTAAATACAACATTTTCGTGTTTTGTTACCAATAGTTGCTTAGTTCTCATAGTGTGTTCAGATAGACCTTCGAGGAATGGTCATTATTTGCCTTTACCTCGGAGTGCTTTAATTCAAAAATTTACTTTTTGTCCTATTAGAATAAAAATAATACCTGAAAGGTTGAATACATACTGATTAAACTTCTGATGGCCCTTTACTCTGAAATTTAACCCTTCAATATTTTGCATAAAGGGCCAATCCATGGCAAAATCAGTATATATATTCAACCTCCCAGCAATTATTTCTTAAAATATACCTGACTGTCAATAAAACTGCAAACAGGTAAACATATACTGCCAGCTTCATTGCAACCTGCAAAAAATATGTCTAAATTAAATATATACTGAATACTTCATTGTCTGTCATCTTCTTTGCAACCTGCAATACACAATAAATAATAAACAGATAAATTTATGCTGTCATCCTTATTGTTACCTGTCATAAACAATGTAAACAGGTACATGTAAATACATGATGTCAGCCCATTGTAACTTGTTATAAAAATGTAAACAGGTAAATATATGCTGTGACCTTCATTTTAACATGTAATCAACAATGTAAACAGGTAAATATATGCTGTCATCCTAATTGTTACCTGTAATAAACAATGTAAACAGGTAAATATATTCTGTCATCCTAATTGTTACCTGTAATAAACAATGTAAACAGGTAAATACATGCTGTGACCTTCACTGTTACCTGTAATAAACAATGTAAACAGGTAAATATATTCTGTCACCTTCATTGTTACCTGTAATAAATAATGTAAACGGGTGAATATATGACGTCATCTTCATTTTTACCTCTAATGAACAATGTAAACAGGTAAAAATATTCTGTTATCCTTATTGTTACCTGTAATAAACAATGTAAACGAGTGAATGTATGCTGTCACCTTTATTTTTATATGTAATCAATCGTAGGAACAGGTGAATATATGCTCTCATCTTCATTTTTACATGCAATCAAGAATGTAAACACGTGTCTGATTTATCATTAGACAGATTCCACTGTACTATTTTAGACAACCTCTTTACCAAATATCAATGATTTATCAATTGAAGTCTTTGAGAAAAACAAAATATGCAAACAACATTACCAGCCAGTTATAATCCCTGCTATTTGAACCGTAAATCAATTTTAAGTGTGTGTTGACACAAAACATGTGTGGACACAGAACAAGTTTTGACACAATGATATACCTCTCCCTTTTTCCAGAAAATATACAAAATTATGAACAGCAACCATATACTTCATGTACATCTTCATTCAGACAAATCCATGCACCCATTTAGGAGGACATGTGCTGATAAGGTATATGGATGGACAGACACACAAGATGATTCTTCAAACCCCCTTCTCCTTAAAATTTTTTTATGCTGGGGAGGGGGTATATATTTTGTTTAGTTGTGGACACCAATATTGCCTCAATACTTTGTGTCTAAGTAGCACTTGCAAAAATTTTGCTGGAAGTGGAGACAATGAATTTAGTAAAAAGAATCCAGTAATATGTCATATATCTGTATGATGAAAAATTAGGAATGTACATGGGTTAAGCCATTTTTTTTCTGGAAAATGCACAATTTTGTAAAAGATTTTCATATAAACAGCAAATATCTCATTCTAACATTGATCTATACATTCTAAATGTTATATAAACACTTTTTCAAATATTTATGATTTTCATACTCTATCTTTCTACATTACATATGCACCAAAATTTGTGTATGAACCATAAGAATTTTACATGTTTATGCTACCAAATTAATTTTGACATGAACTTACCACTCCTTATCAAGAATAGTATACAAAAATGTCAAACTGCTGCCTTATATAGGAGACAAATCTGTTTGGTTCCAGATAACGGACTTGACTCGGCCTATTTGGAAATGTTATCAGTTTCTTCTATCCTTTCTTGAGTGATCTACAATAAATATACATATTATTTCACAAAATTCATCAAATTTAATTAACACATATTTATAAATAAAATTCAATCATTTTTAAAAAATATTTCTTAGGGTGGATGTTTAACATCAAAATTTTGTATGATGGTCTATATGTTAACAGGTTGTCATGGTATGGGTTACACTGAACTAGATTTCCAAAGATAAGAGCAATTTATTACTAGATACTCTGAGATAAGAAAAAATTTACAGTTATAAACATTTACATATACAATACTTATTAACACTGAGTGCAAAATTACCTGACTTCTGTCAGCTAACATTTCCAAACATATTGTGATGGAGTTTTTAATTAGATGTGCTTGTTTATGGATCCAGTATTATGACTATTTATAGATGTATTTAATAAACATGTTTGACCTTATTGTCCCTGCACTTAATTGAATGAAAGTTCAGGGATATTATCATTAGCCTCATCCTGTCCATCCTTCTGCCACACTTTCTTGGGACACTATTTCCAATGTTACAACTATATTCCCTGCTGGCATCCATCTTGGATAAGGTAAGGACATGACAGAAACCTTTTTTGAATGGGACCATCTAAGGATCAATCTGACTAACTTTGGTTCTGAAAGGACAAGTAACTTCTGAGAAGAAGATCTTTGAATGAAAGTGTTTTCCATAGTTTCTGATCATACTCTGATGTTAAAACTATGTTCCCAACTGGCGGCCATTTTGGATGAGGTACATACCTGGCAGATACTATTTTTTAGGGGACCACCCAAAGACCATTGTGACCAAGTTTGGTTTTAATTGGCCCAGTGGTTTAAGAGGAGAAGATCTTTGAATGAAAAGTTTACCACAAAGACAAATGGACGGACAACAGATGTAAAGATACGAAATCCACATTCAAATATTTGGACTCTCTGAAATCCACACATATGGAAATCTGAAACCAACAATCTATTAAAAATAAGAAGGCAAAATTAAATCAAAACTTAGCATCAGAACCTATTGTGTGTCAAGTAGCCACATGCTCGCGTAAGACATGTTGTATAGGTCACCTGCTGATTGGAGATAGTTCAATAGGAATTAACATACAGTTTGTTACAACAGCATAATTTGCAGATGGTGAAGATTTCTTAGGCAAAAGCAGAATGAGTGAAAATGTCGCTTGTATTGTCAAATGCATAAATGATATTGATAAAACAGTTGTCCTAGTGATCTGCAAGCCAAAAATAAAGATGTCTGGAGTCATTTATATTCAATGAAAAAGTAAGAGTTGACATGTCTGCAGTGTTCTCTTAAATCTCAGGAAGAAAGTAACAAAAGGTGAAGTCCAACTAAAAATTTTGGCAAAGTGACCGTAAATCATACTAGCTGCCTCTTATGTCCAGTAAAATTACAAGTCAGGTGCAAAATATGTTCTACTTCTAGTTTAAAACAATCTATTGGTGTGCAATACATAGCTTGCAAGTAAATCTTTTTGAAGAACATTCATTTGTGTAGTTAAGAATCCACTAATTCTTCACCTTTCATGTCAACAACAGTCATTCCTTCACTCTCTTGATTCAAGGGGTTGAGCATTTTAAAAATCATTTATCTGTCGAATACCAGTTTACTTGACATGTTAATTTTTTTTCGAGCTTGCTTTGTTGATTCACAAGAAAACCGCAAAAAGGCTGTAAAAAGAGGCTGTAATGTGCATGATGTAAAATTCCATTTTTTAATTGTACATTTTTTTAACATTTTACTGAAATCAGGTAGATGCATAATTCAAAACATTAATCATGTTAATGCCGTAAATACCAAAGATTTATTGAATTGTCATTAAATGGGTGTACTGTCCTTTTTTTTTTTACACCCTGTTTGTCTGCCAGGTCTGACCAATTATCAAAAGTTTGAATACACAATTAAGTCATTAAATACAAGATTGACTCAGGATACCGATCATTAATTAATGTTTGTTTCAGTGAAATTATTCACTAGACTTAGTAAGGTATTGGAGAAGCTATCATACGTTGTCTTTGTAAACTTTCATTGTGGATGAAACAAAATAAAATGAAAACATAAATAGGTAATAGAAATGTTCCAAAATCTAGTGGAAGAAGTCTCCATGAGAAATTGCAAACAAAACATAGTGCTAAATTAACAGAATTTAATTTAATATTGTTGTCTGTAATCAGTCCAAAATACTAGTACAACAATGAGGATTTGGTTATCTCTACGATTTTCATCTTATTTACCAGTCCTATCCTGCCACCAAAGTTTGATAAATTTCCGTTCAGTACTTTTCAGATAGAGAATTTTCGTGGCAAAGTCTGAAATTTTTAATGAAGGACATTTTGATTAAAAATGGCATATAGAAAAATAGCTAGTTCTTATCTATTTTAATTCTTCTATTAAGTTTTATCTATTTTTTATTTTCTGCTTGCATCCGCTCACTGTGTATTTCAATTTATTCAAAAACATCGCAGGTATTAAAAAGATTTTTCTCTTTTCACATCGCAAGGTCACATGTGACCAATTATCCAATTATTGAAAGAAGCCATAAATGACTTTTGGAGAATGCTTCAACATCAAAGGTTTCAAATGCCCGAGGTTATATCAGAAATGTTACCTGTTGTTTTTTGTTACGTTTTTGTGTAATTATTTTATGTCAACAAATTCAATCTTTTGCTCAATAAATACAGGTGAAGAAAATACCTTTCATTGGAATTTTGTAGACATTTCAGATGCATCATTGTGGATATTCAAAATCAATAATATGCAAAGAGGAATAAAACGAAGATTTTTGTAACTGCATTTTGGATGCACACTTTCGATTGCAATAGTTGGTACATCATAGTGATCTTTAACAATGAAATTTTTGCCCAATCAAATGGTTCAAAAACAATCATGTGATTAACACATGGTTAAAGTATCTATGATGTATTGAGATATTGGAAGTGATCCAGATCTGAGAAAAATTGAACTAGAGGCTCAGAGACTGAGCCTGTATCGCTCACCTGACAAAACACTTCTATGCCATGCATGACCAAAAATGATCATGTTTTTTACCACTGGGGTAGGGTGTTTAGGTATGTTCTCAATTAGCACCAGTGTGTATTGTCTGATCCTATTGAAATGAGTAATTTTTGCAAAGGACCTTCTATACATTTAGTATAATTTGCTTTGTTTCGAGAGAAGATGATGAAAAGGATGTTTTTCTCATACTGGGCTCCAATGTTAAACTATGTTTTGCACTTGAGGCAATGTTTTTTGTCGGATTGAAATGAAATGTGCAATTTTTGTTAAGAACCTTCAGTCATCATTCCTGTAAAGTTAGGTTGAATTTGCTTCTGTTATTTCAGAGGAGTAGATGAAAATGTGATTTTCCCATAGGGTCCTATGTTAAACCATGTTCCATGCTGGCCGCCATGTTTTTCATCGGATCAGAACGAAATGAGCAATCTTTGTTAAGGACCTTTAGTACATCATTCCTGTAAAGTTTGGTTCAATTTGCTTTAGCCTTTTCAGAGCAGAAGTTGAAAATGTGATTTTTCCCATAGGGTCCAATGTTAAACCTAAGTTCTGCACTGGCGGCCATGTTTTTTATCGGATTGGAACAAAATGAGCAATCTTTGTAAAGGACCTTCCAAACATTATTCCTGTAAAGCTTGGTTGAATTTGCTTAAGTGGTTTCAGAGGAGTAGATGAAAATGTGATTTTCCCATAGGGTCCTATGTTAAACCATGTTCCGTGCTGGCGGCCATGTTTTTCGTCGGATCGGAACGAAAAAGGGGCTGAAAAGGNATAACAACATTTAAAAACGAGTGGGATTATGGAGAAAATTGGATGAAAAAAGTAGAAAATACATAAAACAATATTGAAAAGGGGTTTAAAGGGTATAACAACCTTTAAAAAAGGGTATTAGTCTAGAAATTGAATGAAAAAGAGCAAAATACTATTAAAACATTTAAAAAGGGTGGCATAAGAGGACGTTAATCTAAACATTGGATTGAAATACAACATTGAAAAGGGGTTGAAAAGATATAACAACAATAAAAAGGGTGAGACAATAGGGAAATGACAGAAAAGGGAAGAAAATATAAAGAACATTGTTACAACATACAAAAAGGGGGAATAATGAAAGAAAAAACACCCGACTTCCGGTCTATACATGAGGCTACGTCCCACTTCCGGTGTATACCTGGGGCTACGCCCACTTCCGGTCACGCATGCGTCATGGACAAAGGTCAACCGTGACACTTGCAGGGTCACGTGTTGTTCCAACACGCCATTTCCTATTAATAGGCCCGACTAGGGCCTCAATTAAGACCACTTCCGGTTGACACATGGGGCTACGCCCACTTTCGGTCGCGCATGTACATAATAGTAGGGTCACACAACACCCCTGCGGGGTCACGTGTTGTTCCAACACGTCATTTCCGGTTAATATGGCTACTTACAGTAGATACAGAACCACTTCCGGTCTACACCATGGGCTACGCCCACTTCCGGTCGCGCGTGCGCGCTCCACTAAAGTTATTTAACACCCTTGCAGGGTCACGTGTTGTTCCAACATGTCATTTCCGGTCAAAAGGCCCTTGTAGGGCCTCAAAAAAGGCCACTTCCGGTTGCGCATGCGCAACCTAAACATGTCATACATCAGTCACGTGACTTCCGCTTCCGGTCACGTGACTTCTGTCACGTCACTTCCGCTCTACGTCACTTCCGGCTCCACCACGCTCCACCACGACAAATCCGACTTTGTAACCACCTATATACTACTTAATTTCTTTCACCAAATGCGACGATTTGTAATTTATTCAATAAAGAAATGAAAATTTGCAGCTATTTATTCTTAATATATCATTAAATTTATAATATATCCAGAATTTTACGAAGTTCCCGTGTTCACAGTTTAATGAACAGAAAACATTCTAGATATTAGGATTAATATACAAGAAGTATATCCATAGTTATGCAGGCTTGTACTGACCATATTGTGTATTAAGTGTTTATTGAGAAGACAGGTGTCAGACTCATTCGACCGCTTCTACCTGTATAAATCACTTGACCTTACCCGTAAAAATGACGACCTTGGAGTATAACAGAGATGGCCTAAAAAGTTACTGTGATAAAGTCTACTCCACGAGCGGCGTCAATCAGATGTGGATTCTAAAAAATTCTAAAGATCTTCTCGAACAGCTATCCTCTAGCAGTCTTACCCATTGCCACAGCATACAAACCTTTGATTTTTCTACTCTTTATACTACCCTGCCACACAATAAATTGAAAACAGTAATTTCGGATTTGATACATCAATGATTCTGCACTAAAAACGGAGAATGCAGATACACTTATTTAGTAGTAGGGAAAGACAAAACATATTTTGTAAAGAACCACACTGAGTCAAACAAGAAGTACACTGAGAATGACGTAATCAAGATGTTGGAATTTTTAATAGATAATATTTTTGTCGAATTTGGAGGCCGTGTTTTTCAACAGACAATCGGGATTCCCATGGGAACTAACTGCGCACCACTTTTAGCTGATCTCTTCCTTTTTTCATATGAGGCGAAGTTTTTACAAGGGCTTACACAGAAAAAACAAAAACATTTAGCCCAGTCCTTCAATTTCAGCTTCCGCTACATAGACGATGTACTTTCCCTTAATAATCCAAAATTCAAGGAATATTTACACCAGATCTATCCCAATGAGCTTGAAATTAAAGAGACTACCGATACACCTACTTCAGCTTCGTATTTAGATCTTTTAATTTACATTGACGAAAAGGGACGTTTGAAATCTAAGCTGTATGACAAACGTGATGATTTTAACTTCCCAATTGTGAACTTTCCCTTTCTGAGCAGCAATATACCTGCCTCTCCAGCCTATGGAGTGTACATTTCACAGTTGATTAGTTACTGTCGGGCATGCAGTTTATACAGTGACTTTTTAGTTAGAGCAAAAACACTGTCCCAAAAGCTGCTTAGTCAGGGATTTGTTCAGCCTTTGTTACTTTCATCCCTTCAGAAATTCTATGGCCGTCACCATGACATTATTGACAGATATGACGTGTCTGTGTCCCAAATGAAAACGGACATTTTCAGCTAGATTTCACGTCTTCACGGATTTGACATAACCGGATTTGACTCAACCCCGGATTGACTCACTGATAGTGTGACGGGTGCCGCTAGCGGAGCAGGACATGCTTACCCTTCCGGAGCACCTGATGTCACTCCCGGTTTTCATGGGAGTTCACACTGTGAGTGCCTTAGTTCTTAATGTTATCTTTTTATTTCCGTGCATTGTAGCTGTCTCACGTCCTTGTTTTGTCTTTGTTTTTATCTGTTACCGTTTCTGCCATGTCTTTGGACTTCGATTTTTGTAGTCATCGCTTCCCTTGTTCCTTCGGTATTCTACTGCCGTTGTTCCCTGCTGATAACACCTGTTGTGTACACGATCAACTCCGCAAACACCTTATGCATTGAATCGGTATGAGACACACACCGGCTTAGACTTATTATCCACGTACATACATACAAACAGTAGAAACTCGGGTAGAAACTTTTATCTTGTTTTTTTTTTCTTGAAACAAATTGCAGTTGTATTTACATTAGACCTACATTTTTATGTCATGCTATATATTGTCGCACAGGAGACGGATCGTTTTATGCAAAAATTGAAATTGGTGCAAATTATTTAAAAAAATCAACGTGCTAGCCAAGTCTGATGTAGGGGATTTTTATCTATCGTATTTTCGTGCAAATTATATTACCTTCAAGTTTTAGGGCAAAATATTCTGGATCTTTGGAACACAAAGATGTATAAAATCATAGAGAGAGTCATTTTCAGTAATATAAAAATCTAAAAGTGCATTAACTCGATCATATTATAAAAGTCAAATTCATCAACTTCGCATGCTCAGGGTCTTGGTATTGTGCTCGAATCACATAAAACTCATGAATATGGCGTTGAAATAAGACTAAAAAGTGCAATAAAAAGTGTCATAAAACTGCATATAAACGTACAAATACTAACTTAGGAATACTGATCTCCGTGGTTTACAGTATATAACACAACTGTCTGTATAAACGATTTAGGCATTATAAGTATATATTTTTTTTCAGACAACTTGAACCCATGACACATAAGCTTTTGAAAGTTTTACTTGTGTTATTAAATGTTGAAGACATTAAAAAGACATTACGAAAATCAACCTCATATAGCGTAATTTTTTTTACAGAAGCTGGGACTACACGTAATATATTGATCATATTTGTCCCAGACAGAAGTAAACCGAAGTTTGAGCACAAGCGGATTCGGCTACTGAAAAGGGGTCTAGAAAAACGGGTCTACGCTAATTTGTCATATTTTGTCAAACTGCTACACGAAATAAACCATTTCGAATCCCGAATACAATATCTTCAGATCATCCAGTTTTGAGCCGGGTGAATGACACTTTTTACTGTGTGTGACCCTCGCAGAAACACTATAATCCTGAATGAATTGCATCTAATTTTATCCAATTTCCGTTATTTATTTAATATCAGTGAAGTAATTTAAATAAGATTTGTGTATTGTGTATTCAGCGATTTTTTACAAAAAGAGTGTGCCTTTTCTACCTGTAATTAGTGCAGCACACGCCACATTTACCTTTAGGGCATGCCACAGGTAAAATTTGACACGGGACATGATTCTGTATATTTGGATATTAATTAATCTCTGATGATTACATCACTACAAAGGTATTGATTTTTTCATCACTGGAACACAGGAGCACATGCGTGTGTGTGTGCACATATTCATTACTTCCTAGATTGTTTCTGAGGATAATGATAGAGAATTAATGTTTTTTGTTATTTTGAACTACTTTTCTCAGATCTTTTTGCATCGATTTAAAACATAAACAACCAATTTTGTTTCTTAGTAAATTTAGTATTTAGTTATTCGACGATGCAGTTATGCAGAAAGAAACAATAAGATTTAGACAAAAGGGTAACACGCTTGTCATTGTTTTTCTTCAGTAATTAGTTATTTCATGATCTCACTCGAACGCTTTAAATAACGATATAAACAGTGGTATGATTGTTTTTTAAAATGATCAAGATCTAGCCAAGTGACGTCACTCAGCTAAACTTTGTAGCAGAAATGACTAATAAATATCGTTTTTCTCCTAAACCCGTGCGAATTTTTTCTTTAAACTTAGTGACCATGTTCACAATGTTACTTAGAGTAAATTAAGGTTTTATTCAAAATTTAGTGAATTTTCCCTTTAATTTCAATAATTTAAATACCTACCAGCTGATGATAGAATACCATAATTATCCAATGAAGCCATAAATAGTGATATACCCCGAGCTAATCCACTAATTACCGGCAATTACCTGCAATCAGCTGTTGCCTGTAGGTAGGTGTGATTATTTAGATGTTACCTGACAGATTGAATTTCTTAATTTCAGGGGCGCTGGAAAAAGGGACAAGGGCGCTAAACCGATGTAAAAAAGGGGACAGGGGCGCAGCGCCCCTCTATTTCCCTCTAGCTGGGACACTGTAATTATCATCTCAAGCAGCATCACTCTCCAAGACGCATCCACTGACCAAAAATGATTGATGTATCACATGTAGTTTCTCAGATATGAACCTTAAAACAAACTTTAACCCGAGTCATTAAAGCATAAAATGTAGGTCAGAGTGACCCAATTATCATTTGAAGCAGTATCACTCTCCAAGACGCATCCACTGAACAAAGATGATTAATGTACCACATGTAGTTTCTCAGATATGACCTTAACACAAACTTTAACCTGAGTCATTGAAGCATAAAATGTAGGTCAGAGTGACCCAATTATCATCTGAAGCAGCAGCACTCTCCAAGACACATCCACTGACCAAAGATGGTTGATGTGCCACATATAGTTTCTTGGATATGAAATTTTACAGTAAACTTTAATCTGAGGTGGGACGAACGGATGGACACTCGAACGGACGGACGGGGAAATGCTATATCCCCTCCCCAACTCCATTGGGCAAGGGGATAATAAAACAATTAATAACTTTCAATAAGGGTGTTACGATACACCTACCTCACGATTCGATACATATCTTGATACAAGGGCTACGATTCGATGCATTTCGATTCACACTTGAGTCCTTTTTATTAGTGACAGCTCGGCAGATAACAATATTCAGTTATTCTGTGCTGTGTATATAATTAATGCAAGCTACTATAATAGTAAATTGTACTAGTTGATTTAGTTTTTTACAGTGTTTTTCTAAAGGAAAAAGTAATCCAGTGATTTGTTTGCTCTAACAACTATAGCTCTGTTACTTAAAACTCATCTCGTTATTATTTAGTTATTTTTAGCAAACTGGAAGTGTTAGAAAAATTAAGTAATTGTAAATAATCCTCTCTGTTCATACGCCATCTAAGATATATTAGCTCTGGACGTTCCATCTTTGAAGCAAACTGAAAAACTATGGTCGGCAGGTCGGATTTATACATGCCCGTAGTTGGTTTTGTTACTGTAGTTTAGCAAGTCATATCGCTAAAACTGGAAGTTTACATTTTTTCCAACAAAACGAAGATTTTTGGCTTCTTTTGCTAATTTCTCATGATTATTTTAACTTATCTAGTGAGCAGTTACATAAATATAGGCACATATATAGTGGAAATATGGTATTTGCATTGGCTCAGCTGCAATCATAGGTCACTTTGTCTGCGTACCAGTTGTTAGGTTTCGTTTGTAACAAACTGAACATTCCGGATCGAAACCGAATCAAAATGCAGGATTAAAGAACCGGACATAGAACCGAACGAAAATAGCGTGGTGCATCAAAACTTCAATGAATCGTTTTTCCCCTAACTTTCAATTACAGTTAAAAAAAACACAATTTAACAACCTTCGAGATCCGATAATCATCTCAGCCGTGAACAGTCTTGGTTATAATAACATCTCTTGGGTTGCTAAATTGTGGTATTAACCTAATCAAAAGTCATTAATTGTGTATTATTAATTTCAATTGGGTTTTATTTTCATCGTTTGATTTTGGGTATCCCCGAGTATCGATAAATCGGTCACCTAAAAATTTTTGGAATTTTTTTCTTCCATGTTATGTTTTTTCTCTATATATCATGTAAGTATAGAAAGTTGAAAACTTCAGAAGTTAACATGTTGTTGCAGTTTAAGAAAAGGTGTGCTAGTTCTTGACTTTTGACCTACGTACTCGGCATGCAAATTAACAATGGCGGATTTATGTTGTATCATAAGATCGGTCACATGGCTTTTGAAGGTTTTCAGAAAATACAGGCCAAGCTAATTGAAATAATTTTGTTGGAATAAAAACTTTCATTCTTTTGTTTCCTTTGCTGACCGTTTTCATTTTTTCAAAATATGTCCTGACAGCATTAAAAATTATTTCAAAAATTAATCTCCATTTTTGCCCATTGAAATGGCGTTTCAGAGCGTTTTGGGTACATTTTCGCGGAAAAAAAATGTAATTTGCTGTAAGGTGCTTGGTAACTTCTTTGCCGTAAAATACTATCTGATTGGTCTTAAAAGGTCAACCACATAATTGGTGACGTAGAATGGAATGTCAACATAAACAATGGCTGACAGTAAACTGTGTTCACTGAGTTCATGCTAATTTATAGGCTTTTGAAGTTTTGTAAAATATGGGCATAGGTAAACATGCCAAAGGATGAGTGGCAATAAGACCCATATTTGGCCCCAAAAATCAAGTTGTTTAAAATAGTATGATATTTATAAGAAATATTAACTATTACATCTGGCTACAAAGAAAACATATAATAATACGAATTCCTTTCATTTTGACGTTATTGTGACATCACAAGGAGCCGTCTTTTTGAAAGAAAATCTGAAAATCTGCAATTTTGAATGTTCTCAAAGGAAATTTACTTTAAGTGAACATGGGGCACATGCAAACAACAACTTCAAACTTTCAGAAATGATGTATTTCACCATTTTACACATTTTGACTAAATATGAAGTTGTTATTCAGATGCGCCCACATTTTTCAAAGCACAAAAATGTGTAAAACACAGCAAAAATCTGTGAAATTCTGACGATTTCAAATAATATAGCTTTTGAGTTAACTGATTATCATGAGAATCAAACTGATATGGAAAAAAGCTTCATCATTTTCCTTAAGCCCTATATTTGTTCAATGTTTCAGCAACAAAAGACATCTGTTTGTATAGTTTTAGTTTCATGGTAAATCTTGGGCCAAAAATGGGTCTTACTGCCACTCATCCTTTGTGCTGATTTATCATTTTTATTGAATACATGCATTTGCAAATTTCAACTTGGAATAAATGTTGCGTTAATAAGTAGTACTTAAGGGATCACTTGAACTTGGCGACCACAATACTGGAATACTAGTATTGTCCACAATACTGGAATAAAAATTTTATTCCAGTATTGTTGAAAAATTTGAATTTTGTATATTGTATTTCTGAATAATGTATTTATGAAGTGTTATATAAATGTATACGAAGTAATTATTTATGGTAAAGTTTATGACTTTCTGTTTGTGTATTGTGAATCCAGGTGTAATTATGACAGTATTGAAAAAGATTATATTGTTAATTATAGAAATTTGTATTTCGTTGATTGAACAAACTATCTATATTTTTATAACATACCTGTCAACTTTTACGATATAGGCATGTTTTTGACGATTTTACGATCATGAAACGAAAATTTGGGCTATCCATAGTAGTTGTCTGTAGTTGAGACCAATAGCACTATACCCGTCTCTGAAACCCCCAAGATTAAAGTCTATCACAATTGAATACATTTGTAGTTTTCTTTTTCATATCAGCTTGGTTACTCAATATATAATTGTACAATATGGCTTGTCATACTAATTTGGTCGTTAATTAAATTGTGTTTAAAGTATTTAATCAAATTTCGATAAATCACCTTTGATCACATATTACCTGCTCATTCTAATTAAACTGCCGATTATCACCTTTGATCACTGAATAACTCAAATTAAAATAACGAAATAGTACCCCTTTTTTTACTTTAATATTCTTTTTATCGTAAAACATACCATACCCTACACACTAACTATGAACTTTGCGACCACAATACTGGTACAATACTGGAATACAATACTGGAATAAAATTTTATTCCAGTATTG
>MJUU01053356.1:136832-148317 GCA_002080025.1 Modiolus philippinarum
ACCCTATTGGAAATGTATTCAAAGATCTTCTTCTCTGAAACTACTGAGCCAATTGGAACCAAACTTGATCACAATAGTCTTTAGGTGGTCCCCTTGAAAGTATGTGATTTTTATGTTCGTACCTCATTGAAAGTGGCTGCCAGCAGAGAACATAGTTTAACATAGGGACCCTATGGGAAATGCGTCCAAAGATTTTCTCCTCTGAAACTACCAAGCCAAATTCAACTAAACTTGGTCACAATAGTCCTTGGCTTGTCCCCTTCAAAGTTTGTGATTTTGACATTCGTACCTCATCCAAGTTGGCCGTCAGTGTGGAACATAGTTTAATATAGGGACCCTATGGGAAATGCATTCACAAGTCTTCTCCTCTGAACCTACTGAGCCAATTGGAACCAAGTTTGGTTACGATTGTCTTTGGGTGTTCCCTTTCAAAGTTTGTAATTTTTATGTTTGTAACTCATCCAAGATTGAAAATGAAACATCTGGTGAACTGATTTATAGTATGAATGGGTGGTCTCTTCGTGACAATGAATAAAACCAGTCACCAGGTTAGCAATACAGGCTCATGTGAGCCTCTAGTTTAGATTTATTACGTGTTTTGGACAATGTCATTTTATCTCAATGCAAACCATATGATGACAACCTGATATCCACTACTCCTCCTTAACAACTGATCAGAAATTCATAAAACCTATTCAGGAGCTTATTTACATATGTGCACTATGCATTTTATTTTCTAATGATTCTATTTTTCCCATATTTTGACATGCTTTGGACTTTGTCATTGTAGCTCAGTGTAAACCATATGGTGACCACCTTTCCATTACTCCTACTAGCTGTAAAACCACTACTTGGTATCTCCCGAAACTTATTCAGGAGCTTATTTACATATTGTAGATGTGCACTATGTATTTTGTTTTCCAATAATTTCTTTTTTTCAAGATTTTTCATGAAGTTCAAGAGGAGATGGGGACTGGGGTGTCCATGGCTGGCCACAGTAACTCTAGTATTTGCTCATCAAGTACTGTCTGACAGGCAGGAAATCATGTGACCTTGAACTCTATAGTATGGTTCATTCACTACATTAAAGTTTTATGATTAGATCAGTTTTACAATAACTATAAGTGGAATGTCAATGATATGTAGATTGTTGTAGGTTGGTCTTGACTAGTACATTTCTACCTGCCATTTGACATTTGACCTTTACCCCAATTTCATTGTCTAGTGACCATGTTAAGGTTATCTTATTACATGTATATTAGTTTCTCAATAACTGAAAGTGGTTGGGAAATGGTATTTGGTATGTAGATTACTCTTGAGTAGTACAACTGTCTGCCATATGGTGTTTGACTTTGACCTCAATTGCAATTTTAAGTTAAGATAGCTGATAATAGTTTTCACAACATCTGTTAGTGATATTGCAACTCTTGAATAGCCCATGACTGTCTGTCATATGGTCTAATAATTATGTAAAGTTTTTATACCCCGTAAACAAAGTTTAGAGGTATATAGGAATCAACTGGTCTGTCTGTCTGTCTGTCCTCCTGTCCACACTTCTTGTCAGCACAACTCCTTTTAAACCACAGGAAATATATTGATTAAACTTTACACAAAGAAAGGACACCCCACACACATCTCAATGTCACATTCAGTGACATTGAGATGTGCATGGAGGAATAAAATGAGGAATCTGGTTCGGTTATCTCCCTGTACCAGCTTAATTTGTATGTTTCAAATTGGAGATAATTTTAATTACCGTAGCATATCAATTATTTAAATTAAAATTATCTCCCCTTTAACTATACATGACTAACTTGGTACTGGGAGATAACCGACCAAGGTTTCTCATTATTGTCCGAAATTACAAAGGGGATATAATTTGACTTTGAGTTTTCATTGATTTCGTCTGTACAGAATACCTGGTAAGTGCAACTCCTCTTAAACCACTTGAAGGATTTTGATTAAACTTTTCAGAGAGGAAGGACACTATATTATACAACTCCTCTTAACCACTTGAAGGATTTTGATTAAACTTTTCAGAAAGGAAGGACACTATATTATAGAGATGTGCACAAAGGAATATAATTATTGTTAGATGCCAAGAAGACGAGATAATTTGGCTTTGACTTTTTATTGATTCCGTTTGCACAGAATACCTCGTAAGCACAACTCCACTTAAACTACCTGAAGAATTTTGTTGAAACTTTGCACAAAAGAAGGACACTATATGGACATTTACATGAAGGACTTTGATTATGGTTGAGAGCCAGGAAGGGGAGATAATTTGACTTTAACTGGGTAAATTTTTTGTTTCTGATTTTGACAGAAGATTTTAATGGGAACTCTTTTGAAAAGTAATTTTTATTGACTGCAAAAAATTTGCTGTCATTTTATCACATGATTATGGTATGGTGCAGTCGGCGTCTGTGGACAGCAGAACTTTGGTTCTAGTGGACAGATCATTTTCAAATTTTAGTATGAGCTGTTTTGCCTCAAGCTTAACCTCGTGTTTTAATTACAGGTTCTTGACTCCACCTGTGTTAGAAAAAGGGACCAATAGGGATAAAATTGGGGTATTTTGTGTCTGTGGACAGTATAACTTTGTTTCTAGTGGACGGATCATTTTCAAATTTTAGTATGATGTTTCTTGTCAAAGTTTAGATCTGGTTTTAATTTGATGCTCCTGGCCTCGCTCATTCCAGAAAAAGGGCCAAAAAGGGTTAAATCGGGTGTTTTCACATATTTGACTGTAAAATCTTTGCTATTTATCTGATTTCAATGAGGTTTCATTCAGTGTGCTCCTTAGGAAATTCATTGTGTCCATACTTGTGTTATGTCCATACCTTGTATTGTGTCCACACCCCATCTGAATTTGCACTTACCATATTGATTCAGGGTACAATGAGAGGGGATGTATATCTGGCTGCCATTCAGTGACAGCTCTTGTTCTGATTAGATTAGTTTCTCAATAACTATAAGAGTAGGGACAATGATACATGTATTTAGTATGTAAGTTACTCTTGCGTAGCATGCGACTATCTGCCATATAGCATTTGACCTTGATTTCTATATTTTGGTCCAGTTACTGCAATTAGATTTTCAGATTAGATCAGTTTATCAATAACTGGAAGTGGAATGGGCCATATGATATCTGGTACATAGGTTGCTCTATGTATTACTGTCTACACTGTTTGTAATAACTTTTTTTTTTCAATTTTAATTACATGTGTATAAATATAATGTAAACAATCTTTTTTACTAACACCTTTCTTTTTCAGGTATTATATAATATCTTGAAAGAAAATGGAAACTAAAACAGTGCCTGTGTTACAGATTTATAAGCAAACAACATGACATTGATAGTACATATAGTAAGGAGGTATTTACCTAGCTGATACATGTATTTGTGAAGTATACTTATAAGTACAGGTAAATACTTACCTAGCTGCCTGTAATACATGTATATGGGCAGGACTTTGTTGGTGAAGATGAATCGTAAGAAGAAGTCTATCCTATATATATTAGGTAGTGGTGCTTTGATTTTTTATATTATACAAGTAGTGTATTTCAGTCAGGAGTATAGCCCTTTACAGGTACTGTCTGATGCTAGAAGTGAAGCTCGTCGATTGCTTAGATTTATAACGTTATACCATTATCAATGCAATAATACTGTACTAATGTGGAACACAACAGATTGGCCAATATGTACAGAGATAGAAGCTGGATTAAACTTAGAATCAAAAGTCCCAAGGATAGCATATTCTGTAGGGTATGTATAAATGTTATAAACTTAGAATCAAAAGTACCCGGAATGAAATATTCTGTAAACTGTCATGACTGTATCAATGATTTAGCCAGTCAAAGGGATGAGCTTACCGTTATACAGACACAACAAGTCAGAGTGTGATAGCTAATTTACATCCCAGCTTCAATATTAAGTGAAGCAAAGTCGATATACATTCTTAAAAATTATTTCCGTGCTTATAATATTATGAAATGAATATTCCATACTTGAATAATAATGTATATCCTTATTGTGCTGCACAACAATTTTTTATATACAATTTTTATCATGGTTTCTCCAAAGAGTTCATGGTGTAGTAGGTAGGGCAGAAGTCTAGTGAAGGATGCAAACCTGTTACGAATCCCACTATGGACTATTTTATTTTTCAACGTTTTAAAATCTTGATTTTAAAACATAAAATTTTACTAAGTCCAAAAAACTGAACAGTTCTCATAATTTTTCCTTTCTAATAACAGAATGAAACTGTTCTAACTGGGGTGAGATCGCTGTCGTGCTTCAACTCAGATCACATCAGCTAAAACAGAAGCTGGGATGAAATACTAATTACAGGTCAATCAGAGATAACCTGCATACCTGAATGGCAATTACATTACAGCCAGAGATTTACCGTGATAAATTACTGTGATAGACATATCACTATAAAATGTGTATATTTCATTTCCGATTTGATCAATCAGCATGCTCTCTTATACTTTTAAACATGTTAAAGTGATGCAATCTAACACTTGACATGCAAAAGAAATTATGCGGTTTGATCAATCAGGAAAACTGTCAGTTATGTAGAAAAATATTTATGCTTTTTATAATTACATTGTATTAACATTTAAATCTTTCTTTTCCTCAAAATTTTCATAATTAACAGGTCAAATTTCCACTTTGACCCATATTTTTATTCAAATTTATGGACAAGTTCATATTTTGGTCACTCTATATGGTAGAATAATGTAACCTTGCATATACCGGTATATGCATCTCTGATGTTAGATCAGCATCCAGACAAAACTTTCTTTATTTTAACTTGATTGATTTACATTCAAGTTTTTGAATGAGTTCAAATCTCGTCACTATACATCAAGTCACTATACATGGCATGTCAGTATTCAAAATAAGGTCACTTTAACCTATATTTTGACCTGATTGATTTAAATTCAAGTTTATGGAGAAGTTCATATCCCAGTCACTTTACATCATTGTAAATAGAAGGATAATGTACATGTAACTTAGCATATGCATAATTGATTGTAGGTTAGCATCCAGGAAAAATTGGGTTTCCGTGACAATGATGTGCCATTTAACGAGGCCAACTTTGTAATCGTTGATTACCTATGTTTCATTTTGGGTAATAAGAACCCTTTGCCAGGGTGAGCTTTTGCCATCACTTGGCGTCCGTCCGTCTGTCTGTTGTTCGGCGTCCGTCATAAACTTTTCATTCAAAGATCTTCTCCTCTGAAACCACCGGGCCAATTGGAACCAAATTTGGTCACAATAGTCCTTGGGTGGCCCCCTTTAAAAATTGTATCCCACAGATTCCTACCTCATCCAAGATGGCCACCAACGGGGAACATAGTTTTAACATTGGGCCCTATGGGAAACCACATTCAAAGATCTTCATCTCAGAAACTACCAGCCCAATTATAACCAAACTTGGTCACAATGGTCCTTAGTTGGTCCCATGCAAAAAAATTTCCCTGCAGGTCCGTTCCTCATCCAAGATGGCCGCCAGGGGGGAACATAGTTTTTACATTGGACCCTATGGGAAACCACATTCAAAGATCTTCATCTCAGAAACTACCAGCCCAATTATATCCAAACTTAGTCACAATGGTCCTTAAATGGTCCCATCCAAAAAAGGTATCCTGCAGGTCCAAGATGGCTGCACGTGGGGAACATAGTTTTAACATTGGACCTTTTGGAAAATGCATTCAAAGATCTTCTTCTCAGAAACTATTAGTCCAATTAGAACCAACAATATAGTAACAATAGTGTTTAGATAGTCCCTTGCAAAAAAAGTATCTGACAGGTCCGTACCTCATCCAAGATGGCCACCAGCAGGGAACATAGTTTTAACATTGGACCTTATGGGAATAGACATTCAAAGATCTTCATTTCAGAAACTACTAGTCTAGTTAGAACCAAACTTAGTCACAATGGTCCTTAGATGGTCCCTTCCAAATAAGTATCTGACAGGTCCATACCCCATCCAAGATGGCCGCCAGCTGGGAGCATTGTTTTTACATTGGACCCTTAGGAAAATGCATTCAAAGATCTTCTTTTCAGAAACTACTAGTTCAATTATAATCAAACATAGTCATGATGGTCCCTACATGGTCCCTTTCAAAAAGTATCTGACAGGTCTGTACCTCATTCAAGGTGGTCACCAGTGGGGAACATAGTTTTAACATTGGACCCTAATTAAGGGAAAAGACATTCAAAGATCTTCTTCTCGAAAACTACTTGTCCAATTAAAACCAAACTTAATCATAATGGCAATTAGTTGATTCCTTCCAAAAAGGGTATCTGACAGGTCTCTACCTCATCCAAGATGACCACCAGAGGGGAAATTTAACATTGGACCCTATGAAAACACATTCAAAGATCTTCTCTGAAACTACTAGTCCAATTAGACAAAACATAGTCACAATGGTCCTTAGATGGTCCCTTCTACAAAAGGTATCCTACAGGTCTGTACCTCATCCAAGATGTCCTCCAGTGGGGAGCATAGTTTTAAAATTGGAACCTATGGGAAAAAACATTCAAAGGTCTTCTTCTCAGAAACTACCAGTCCAGTTAGAACCAAACATAGTCACAATGGTCTTTTTGGATGTTCCCTTCAAAAAAGATATCTGACAGGTCCTTGCCTCATCCAAGATGGTTGCCATCAGAGAACATAGTTTTAACATTGGAATGCATGGGAAAAACTCATTCAAGATCTTCTCCAAGGTGGCCTCAGCAGGGAACATAATTTAAACTCTGGACCCTATTGAAAATGCCATTCATCTCTGTATGTCAGCCATGGTCCAGGTGAGTGATACAGGCTCTTGAATGCCTCTTGTTTCATTATAATGCTAGATTTTAATGTTTGTCCTGTTAACAATGCTGAATTATGTCATCAAACAGTTCCATTAATGATCATTATGCAATACTTTCAGATGTTTTTGTTCTTTTACAGGCCATCTGAGGATTTAGAATTTGAGAGACTCCTTGTCAAAAACTTATCGTTTAATTTATTTATTATGCTTCCGAAATTACCGCTCTATGAAGGATTGAGAAATAATACACATTATGTGAAGACTATAGTTGTACCAAATAATCCGACAGATTTTACAAGGAATTCATACCAGACACAGACACTTAATGATATCATGTTAAATTTACATCATAATCATTTAGATATATTAAAAATAGAAACTGTAACAGAGGAGAGCCATTCTCATGAGATTTTATATTACCTTGTAAAGGATAATCTGATGAAAAAAATCGATCAACTTCATATTGCATTACATATTGGTAAGTAGTAAGAATTCAGATAATCTGTTGAAAAAAAAATAGATCAACTTCATATTGCATTACATACCGGTAATAATGTAGTTAGAATTCAGATAATCTGATGAAAAAAATACCTCATATTGCATTACATATTGGTTCAGATAATCTTTTGAAAAGACATGATCAACTTTATATTACATTACATATTGATGTGTAGGTAGAATTCGGATAATCTGATGAAAAGAATTGATCAACTTCATATTGGTATAAACATAATTATGCCCCGCCTATGATAGTAGGCGGGCATATAGTGTTCCGGTCTGTCCGTAAGTTCGTCCGTTTGTTCATTCGTCTGTTCGTCCATCCCAAGTCAGGTTTAACCTCAGGTTGAAGTTTTTTTTCTGTGAAGGTTGTATGCTATTATCATGAAACTTTGTATAAATACACATTAGGGTATAATTAAACAAAAATCGTAATGAAAATTTATCCTGGCTACCAACTTCATGCTTCACTGATATTGGAAAAAAGGGGGTATTATGAGGTTTACCCTTAGGTTGAAGTTTTTTTTTCTGTGAAGAATGTATGCTATTATCATGAAACTTTGAATAAATACACATTAGGGTATAATTAAACAAAAATCATAATAAAACTTTATCCCAGCTACCAACTTCATGCTTCACTGATGATGGAAAAAAGTGGGGTAGTATGAGGTTTACCCTTAGGTTGAAGTCTTTTTTCTGTGAAGGATGTATGCTATTATCATGAAACTTTGTTCAAATACACATTAGGGTATAATTAAACAAAAATCATAATAAAAATTTATCCCAGCTACCAACTTCATGCTTCACTGATCATGGAAAAAGGGTGGGGGGGGGAGTAGTATGAGGTTTACCCTTAGGTTGAAGTTTTTATTCTGTGAAGGATATATGTTACTATTATGAAACTTTAGGGTATAATTAAACAAAAATCATAATGCAAATTTATCCTCGCTGCCAACTTCATGCTTCACTGATCTTGGATAAAAGAGGGTAGTATGAGGTTTACACTAGGGTTGAAGTTTTTTTCTGTGAAGGATGTATGCCATTATCATGAAACTTTATATAAATACACAATAGCATCTAATTTTAACAAAAATCATAATAAAAATTTACCCTTACTACCAACTTCGTGCTTCACTGATCATGGAAAAAAGAGGGGTAGTATGGGATTTAACCTCAGGTTTAAGTTTCTTTTCTGTCACAGATGTTTGCTATTATCATGAAACTTCATTTAAATACACATTAGGATGTAAATGAAAAAAAAATAACAAATATTTACCCATGCCACCAACTTCATGCCTCACTGATAATGAAATATAGCATTGCTCAAAATAGCTGTGAGGCGGGGCATTGTGTCCGTTAGACACATATTCTTGTTTATTTACTAAATCACATATAACATTCAAATAGTACAATACACATTGCAAAGACATTGTGACATAGTTAAAAGGAATTCAGAAACCATATCGAAAGCTTTGATATAAATCTGTTACCAACCAAGCTTCATGTTGAATTACATATTGGTACATGTATGTATGTAAAATCACTCATTTATATCTGAAATTTCACCAGACTGGGAATAATAGTCATTAGGAAACATTATTAAGGTAGTTCTGGGGACTAAAAACAAAACGATAGATTTTTGTGTCGCCTGCTGTAAGCAGAGTCGACATATAGGGATTACTATCTGTCGTCTTACGTCGTCGTCCTGTGTCGTCTGTCGGTTTTGTATCCGCAACTCCTCCAAAACTGTTTGTCCGATTTCAACCGAACTTTCAGGTTTTCTCATTCCCCTGGTGAAGTTGTGCATCTGATACTTAGAATTTTGTTTTTACAGATTTTAGAGGTTCACAGAGCCAAAATAGCTCATTTGTTATTGTGTCCCCTGCTTTCACGCAGTGGCGACATATAGGGATCTCCATCCGTCATCTTGCATCGGCGTCGTCGTCGGTGTCGTCATCGGCGTCACAAAAATGTCTGTCGCATTTTTCTCAGGAACAATGAATCCGAGCCTTCTGTTATTTGGCATGGAGTATCAGTATGGGGACCTATACTGTGTAAGAGAGTTTCGGATCTCTCGCTTGCCCACTTCCTGTTTGACGGAACATAGAATATTTTTTGTGTTATTCCTCAGGCGACACATGTCTTCTGTGGAAGATTTACTACTAAGTTCTGGTTTTTGTATCTGCAACTCCTTCAAAACTGCTAGTCCGATTTCAACCAAACTTTCAGGATATATCATTGCTTAGATGTGGTTGTGCATCTGATACTTAGAATTTTGTTTTTTCAGATTTTAGAGGTTTGCCCAGCCAAAATAGCTCATTTGTTATTCTGGTTTTTGTATTCGCAACTCCTTCAAAACTGCTTGTCCAATTCCAACCAAACTTTCAGGATATGTCATTCACTTTATGTTATTGTGCACCTGATACTTAGAATTTTGGTTTTACAGATTTTAGAGGTTCACAGAGCCAAAATAGCTCATTTGTTAATCTGGTGTGTTAATCCACAACTCCATCATAACTACAAGTCAGATTCCAACCAAACATGCAGGATATATTGTTCACCTGATCTAGTTGTGTATCTGATAAATAGAATTTAGATTTAATAGATTTTAGAGCTTCACAGAGCCAAAATAGTTCATTTGTTTATTCTCTTTGTAAATCAGAATAAGTACTTCGAAAATGGAAATTCATATATTCTAAACAAATATGCAGGAAATTTTCGATCTCCTAATCTGGACATTCACTTAATACTTAAAATTTTAATTTTTACATATTTTAGAGGTTCACTGGACCAAAAATGGCTCTTCTATAGGGCAGGCGACACAAGTGTTCCATGGAACACCCATCAATTTTTTTTTATTTTTCTGTGATTGAAAGTTTATTTCATTCACCTCAAAATTTGAATAAAAAATCAATGGGTCAACAAACTCATTTTTCCCTGAGAACCTTCCTAAAATAGCAAGATTTTGACCTTTTTAATATAGTCTATATAGGGAGAAAATAAAATTTTAGAAATTTTTGTAGGAATAAAACGATAGATTTTGTTGAAAATGTAGTGCAAAATATGTGAAAGAAATCTCCATGGGATTATGAAATGAAAAAAATATGGGTCACAGACCACATTTTTGATAAAATCATGAAAATTTAATTTTCCCCTATTATTTCTTAAGAATAATATCCCCTTAATAAACTAAGAATTTTTGAAAAGTGACATTTTTGTAAGCTAGCAGCATAAATGTTGCTTATTTCATTTTATTTATTATCAATAAACTATTCAAAATCATTTTAGCAACATTTTAATAAATTCAAATTTTCATCACATGCACGAGATGGATGCACAGTTTTAGACACCTGAACCACCTTAATAGTATATAGGCTTATTACTTCTTATCAAGTTTGTTGAGATATTCTAAATTTATACAGATTTTCTTGCAATTTCTGGGATATTTTCATGGTTCCATATGTGATTGTTTGTAAGAATTCATGCAATTTTCAAATCTTGACACATCAAATTCTATCAGCAATTGTCATGATTGTGGAAGCAAGAAACTTGTCGTTACTCAGTATATAGAATAAAAAGTATCTAGACTTTAGAGTTCATGTTCAGGAGACACTGAATACAAAACTAGCATAATCCAAAATGTGTAAATAAAAATGAAGAAAAATATTTCAATAATGAGCACACACAACACAGTAAGTTTTAAAATGACCTCTTAAGCTACACAGTCTTACTTAAACCTATATTGAAAACAAAAATCCTGAACACCAAACATTTTGTCAGCTTAAAAATTCTAGTATAGTATTTTGTTGGCAACTCCAAAATTACTGAAAAGCATTATTTGTTTTTGTTTTGTTTGTAGATAAAGTAGATGATGATTATTTATATAGCTGGTACAGAAGTCTATACAACTTATTTCATAAATCAAGATTCAGATTATACCATACATCAGCATCCAATCAACTGTGTCTACAGATCACACTGATGGAATCCTGTACTTATTACATGTCCTGGGTTAGAGATCCTGGACCTCAAACTAAAATCTTGTATCCACCAGCCATTGATGGTATGTACTACATGTCCTGAGTTAGAGATCCTGGACCTCAAACTAAATCTTTTATCCACCAGCTATTGATGGTATGTACTACATGTCCTG
>MJUU01053356.1:166580-202777 GCA_002080025.1 Modiolus philippinarum
CCCCCCCCAGTGTGATCCTAAGGAAATTTCTAACTAGATGTATGTCAACGGATTTCATGTCACATGTACCATTATGTCACATGTATCGTTGATGAGATAAAAGGGGGAAATCTCAAAAATCTATTTTTTTCATTTTTTGTCTGATTTTGATGCATTTTTTTCATTAGATTCCTTATGAAAAATTTATATAGCGCTCAACCATTATATTTTTGGTAACTTGTTTCCTTTCCCAGCTATGAGGGGCCGAACAGGGCCAAAATTGCAAATCTGCGGATTACCTGAAATTCTTATTTTTGATCGGATTTCGATGGCATTTTTTTCTTTGAATTCCTCTTGATATAAGCTTTCAGTAGTATGTCAATGGATTTTGTGTAGCTCTTACCGTTTCCGAGCTACAAGGGGTCAAAGGGGCCAAAATTGCAAATTTTTGAAATATGTGAAATCTTTATTTTTTCATCTGATTTCAATAGGATTTTTATGCCCCCGCAGTTAGGCGACGGGGGCATTAAGTTTTACCCTTGTCCATACGTCTGAAATTTTCGTCAAAGATTTCTCAGCTTGTGTATGCAGGAATGTTTTGATATTTGGTCTGAAGCTTTGGTATGATGAGTTGTATCGTGTCTCCCCTTTTCAATTCTGTAGTTCATCTACTTCCTGTTTGCCAAAATATCTGTATGGCAGGGGCATCTGTGTCCCATGGACACATTTTCTTTTATTTTCTTTGGATTCCTCTTGATGTAAGCTGTCAGTAGTATGTCAGCGGATTTTGCGTAGCTCTTACCATTTTCGAGCTACAAGGGGTCAAAGGGGCCAAAATTTAATTTTTTTCGAAATATTTGAAATCCTTATTATTCATTGGGTTTTGATCAGATTTTTTTCTTTGGATTCTTCTTGATATAAGCTTTCAGTAATAAGTCAACAAATTTGGCATAGCTTTTCCCGTTTCGGAGCTAAAGGGGCATAACTGCAACTGATTCAAGCTCTTTTATTGTATCCATTTAATTACTGTATCAAGCTCTTTACTGTGTCCTCATTCATTTTGAATTACACTTGTTCAAATTTCAGTATTCGACATGCTGCGCTTGGCGTAGCCCTTTATTATTGTATTGGTCATAATAGTGAAATTTTTATCCCAAAATTCTCTGCTCCCCTTGAAGGAATTCATTTGAAATTTGATATGGTACTTTTTGTAATCAGTTGTGCATTGTAAGCTATTTTTAGTGTTCACTGGTCATAATACAGAAATTTTTGTCACAAAATTCTCAAGTCTCTTTAAAGGGATTCATTTGAAATCTTGCATGCTGCTTTGTTGTAATGAGTTGTTCATTGTTAGGGATTTTTAGTGCTCTCCGATGTCAATTTCCTGTATGACAGGACTTTGGATTTTTACTGTATTGGTCATAATAGTGAAATCTTCGTCACAAAATTCTTAGCTCTCCTCAATTGGATTGATTTGAAATTTGGTATGCTGCTCTGTTGTATGAAATTTAGTATGTTGCTCTGTCATATGAAATTTAGTATGCTGCTTTGTTGTAAAGAGTTGTGCATTTTAAGTGATATTTAGTGCTCTCCAAAATCAACTCAATGCTTTGAGGTGTCATTTGAATTTTTACTGTTTTTGTCATGATAGTGAAATTTTTGTCCTTTTCTCACAATTTCAAAATTGTGGAATGCATTTTCAGACAGGTGGGTTACTACATTCTGTTTATTCTAGATGATTAAATCATTATGTTCATACTTATTGTTCCACAAACACGTGAATTTGAACTTACTATATTGATTCATGGTTCAGCAAGTGGGGGTATAGGTTTGCCTTTCGGCGACAGCTCTTACATTCAAGTTTAGGTCAGAGTTCAGATCTCGATAACTGTACATGGTAGGATCGTTGATAATAGAAAAATATTGGTCAAAGTGACCTAATTTTTTCCAGGATGCTGACATTCCTCCAAATTTACATGCACATTCAAGGAAAGATGAGTCTACCATGCACAGTTACATAATTCTGAACTTGGGACATAAACTAGAATGCAAATTGTCATCATGCTGAAAATATAGGTCAAGTTAACCTAATTTGGTCTAGATGCTGACATACCAACAAAGATACATGCATATGCAAATTTAGATGATCTTACCATGAACAGATACTGAGATCTGAACTCAAGATGTAAATTGAATGTAAGTTGATCATGTGAAAAATATATGACAAAGTGACCTAATTTTACCTGGATGCTGACCTAAGATGCATGCATATGCAAAGTTAGACGATTCTACCATGTACAGTTACTGAGATTTGAAATCAGACGTAAACTTGAATGCAAGTCAATCATGGGGAAAATATATATCAAAGTGACCTAATTTTTCCTGGATGCTGACCTAATACTATAGATGCAAGCACATGCAAGGTTAGAGGATTCTAACATGTAAAAATACTGAGATATGAACTCGCTCTTAAAATTGAATAAAGGCAATCAGGCGGAAAAAATAGATCAAAGAGACCTAATTATCTCAAAGGCTTTGAGATAGCCCAGGATGCATCTGCATGCAAAGTTTGATGACCCTACCCTTCATAGTTACTTAAGAAATAATTCATGGGCGCCATTGGTTTGTTTGAAATTTACATATGGATGGCCATTATTTTTGTTAATATTTTACCCAGAGTGTAGCATAGCGGAGCGTGGGGTAAAATAAATAAAAATAATGGACACCCATATGTAAATCGACTACAAACCACCAGAGAACATGAATTATTTCGATTCTAATATGACATTTAATGATCTGGATGGACCTATAGTGTACATGGCTATGACAGCCATTACATTTTTGTGCACAAATCATATGACGACATGGTCTGTTTCAGCATAAAGACTGCTGTGTCGTTGCTCATAATGTAATTGGAGATTTTCATATGGCTGATCGTCATGGTTTCCATTGTTCTCATATTAGAATAGATATATACCTTAATGTGGACATGGATATAGACGCAGACACAGACACCAAGGGTACTCCAATAGTCCACCTCAACTTCGTGGAGACCAACTTTCCCTATCTCTGGGGGCTTTCATATATGAGAGCATCAAACTGAAATTTTCAGAGAGCAATTTTTTCTTCATTGCTTAATATAACTGTCATTGATTGATTTATTTTATGATGATTGTTATATCATGAAGGTGTTAAACAAATGGTCTAATAACTTTGAAAATACATACACTGGTTATGATTCAGCCCAATTTTGGTTACATTAGGCCATGCAGTTTCAAAGAAGATCTTTTAAACTGTTGATGGATGACAAACAACGAATGTAAAGTGGCGGTAAAAGCTCACATAGCATTTTAGGCCAGGTGAGGTAAAACAGCTTCAATGGTTATAACCTTTGACCCTTAAAACAACAATAAATGCATGTGTAGACAATGTCAGAAATTGACAACATTTTCTGAAAGAACAAACATTAAGCCTTCAAATTCATAAAACAATTGGTAAAGGTTCTACAGAATCTAGTATATCTGCTCACTCCGCTTTCAATATAATATGGCCTATATTAAGATGTGGTAACTCGACTTTGAGAGTATCAGGAATTTTACTAAAATTGACACCAAACATTTTTAAATCTAACCATTGGCTATATTTGTTTTGACAAAAATTCATCAAAAAAGCATAGTTGCTAACAAAAATTGCTTGTCTTTTGAGAGTTGCAGGAAATTAACCTAAATTGGAACCATATATTTTTATTCTTAGTTTTCAGAATTATGTCTGGTATGAAAATTTGCTAAACTATTTGATTGTATGCAAAAATTTCAAAAATAGTTAAGTCTTGGACACTTTCAGGAAATTTACCAAAGTTGGAACCAGAATAAAATCCAGGAAGTAAATTGCTCATTTACAGATTGTATGCAACAATTCTACATTAAATTAAATTTCTTAAGTTCCAATTTGTTGAAACATTGTTGATATTATGGACCAAAAAGAAAATTTAGTCAAATTCATTGATGCAGAAAATATAGGTCAAGACAACATAATTCTGGTATGGATGTTCGTTACTACTAAATATGTAACCACTCACCAATGGTCATCTGTCCATGGCATGTAGGTTCTGAGATATAGTGAAACAAAAAAAAAATTTATTGAAAAAAACTAAGTCCAAAAAACAGCAAAATACAGAATAATTGGAATTATTTTTTTTCAATACAATAATGTTGTACTGAATATTGAGTCAAAATTTCATTGAAATTGAGCAATTTTTCAGAAAGTTATTGAAATTCAAAAAAAGTTTAGCAAATGTTGATGCTGACACCAACAACACAATCTATGGTCGCTATGTCTCGCCTTCGCGACATTCATCGCAGGCGAGACAAAAAAGAAAATTAAAGTCCATTGGATGTTTGGGCAATTAAAAATTTTGAAAACTGATCTCCAAGCTACTCCACTACAAATATTCTGGTACAATCCAAAAGGTCTTGCCAACAGGACACATGCATGTTACATATGAAAGCACTACCACTTGCCATTCAAGAGATACCCAATGTTAAAGTTTTTCTAACGTAAGTTACATTGGAAGGTCAAGGTCATGAGGTTAAATATCAAGTAACAAGTGAAAGATCTAACCACAAGGAATACCTGAGTGAAATATAAAAGCTGCATCACTATTCCAAAGAAATACTTTATGTCTGTAAAACGTAAACACTGGATATATCTTTTTAATGGTAAATGATAAGGCTTTCATATGTAACATTGTATTCTTTGTGGTAAGACCTTTCAAATGGTAACAGAATATCTGACCTCATGACTTTATATTTGCCCAAATTTTAAATTAAAAAGAAAGTTAATAAACTTTTACATTAGTAATATCTTTAGAACAGTACCAGATAAGGCTTTCTTATATCAAGAGACTGCACTTTTTGTCCCAAGACCTTTCAATCAGTACTAGAAAAGTGATCTTGTGACCTTAATCCTAGCATTTGAGTATTTTTCACTTTAACACTGGGTTTATCTTTTGAATGTTGAAGTGATCTGGCAAAACCTTTTTGTACCAGTCTTAATAGTCTGGTTCAAATATGATTACTGTTAAATAATATGACAAACTTCTCAGAAACTTTTTAAAGCTTTAAAAGTTTTATGTGTACATATCATGAATAGGTAACATACTGTTTAAACAAATCCTGTCACTTTTTCTACTGCTTTTTTCTGATCTATTAATGACATTTTTTCGTAATGTGAAAATTCCATTGTAAAGTTTGCCATTCCATGAGTTTTTACTCTTAAATCATGAGAATATCCAAGTGTATCTGCTAAAGGAGTATTGGCATGTACAACTCTTATATCGTCCTTGCTGTCTATTTCTTCAATATGGCTACGTCTACCAGATAAATCTTTCATAACAGCACTAAGATTTTCTTCATCTGTGGTTATCTGAAATTATATGTAAAAATATTTTTATTTACATACATTTTCAAAGGATTGCTGATGTTGGGCTTTGGCTGTGGCCATCCTTAATAAAAAAATAAAGAATTAAATTATACACAAATACTAACAATGTGTACATTTTACACTTTGACTCTAAAGTAAATTGGGCTATGATAAGAATAAAAGAGGCTGGAAAGAGCCTGTATCTTTCACCAGGATCATGGCCTTTGATAATCTGAGAGGAATTATGGTCTTATTTTAAAATATGTGGCCACTGGCTTCCACCTTGGATGAGGTATGAACATTAACAATACAGTTTTTAAGCAGGTTGCCCTAATACTATTGTGACAAAGTTTGGTTGCAATTGGTGTTGTGGTTTCCAAGAAGACTTCTCCATGCATTAAGCAAACAGGGTCCTCTGTTAAACTATGTTCTCAGGCTGATGACCATCTTGGATGATATATGAACATAAAGAAAGGACAACTTCAAGAAATTTAATGAAAATAGTTCAACTACATTCACAGGAGAAGATCTTTGAATGCATTTTTCATGAGATCGTATGTACAAATATGTTTCCCACTGGTGCTAATTTTCGACAAGATTGGAAAATGAAAATCACAAACTTTGAGGGGAATCACCAACGGATAATTATGACAAAATTTAACTGAAATTGTTCAAGCAGTTTTAGGGGAGAAGATCTCTGAGTGTGTTTCCCAAAGGGTTCAATGTTTAAGAAATAATTCATGGATGCCGGTGGTTTGTTTGGAGATTTACATATGGGTGGCCATTATTTTTGTTAATATTTTACCCAGAGTGTAGCCTCAGGGGTAAAATAAACGAAAATAATGGACACCCATATGTAAATCGACTACAAACCCCTGGCAAACATTAATAATTTCAATTCTAATATGACATTTAATGATCCAGGCGTACCTATAAGACAACAACAGCCATTACATAAGATTTCCTGACACAAAACATATGACATCGTCTAGTCGCCATGATTCATTGTTCCCATATTAGAATAAACTATTTACCCTTGTCAGCCATCTTGGAGAGGTACAAACATAAATAACTCAAACTTTGAGAAGGACTATAATGATAAAATTTAACTGATACTGTGCAAGGGTTTCAGAGGAAAAGCTCTTTGTGAATGCATTTCTTTTAAGGTCCTTTGTTAAACTAAGTTCCCTGCTGGTGGCAATCTTGGACAAGGTACACAAACTCTGAAGAGTATCTCCCCAAGACTAGTATGATAAAATTTAACTGAATTTGTTCAAACAGTTTCAGGGGAAAACATATTTAAATGCATTTCTCATAGAGTTCTATCTTAAACTATGTTATATTATTATAAAACTGACCTGAAATTGTTGGAGCAGCCTCAGAGGAGAAGATCTTTGCAATGCATTTCCCATAGGGTCCTTTGTTGTACTATGTTCCCTGCTTGCTGCCATCTTGGATGAGGTACAAACATAGAAATCATAAACTTTGAAGGGGCCAAGTACTATTGTGACCTAGTTTGGTTCAAATTGGTCCTGTTGTTTCAGAGAGGATGTTTGACAATTGAATGCAAAGTTAATGGCAGATGCATGATGGACAAGTGGACGACAGATGCCAAGTGATGACAAAAGCCCGCCCTGGCTTTACTTACTGGTCTCTCCCTTTGATCGATTCGGACTATTGTTGTCACTTTTATTTAGCCAGGTGAACTAAAAATTCTAAGTTCTAATTCAACCTTTAAAACAAATTAGGACAGAATAAGTGATTTTTTTTCATAGTAATTTTGAAGGAATTTACAAAAATTAAAAAACAAAAAGCAAACAAAACAAAACAAAAATTCATTGCCTGACATAAGTATCCTCGTGTATCGTAAAGTCGAAACCCCAAGTATATTTGGCCTCAAACATTTCTAAATTAATTTCTACAATGGTGTAAATTTTAAAATAAACAATAAAATACTTGCACTCTTTTTTGGCACAGATTAATTATTCTACATACTTATAAGGTTATTAAAAAGTCATCAGAAACTTGGAGGGCATTTCCACTGCAATTTTGGTAGTGTATTGTAAAGTCAAGACCCTATATTTGCATACCGTTAATGAAAGATTAAAATGGCACATTTTGAAAACCATTATATGTACTGACAATCACAATTAACATTGGCTAAGGACTTTTCAACTGCTTGTTTGATATCCTTAATACAATCTGAATTCTTTCTTTTTTCCATCATTTTTTTTGTCACATGGTCAGGTGTTATGAAAACAAAAGTTGGGTTCAACCTCAAGAAGACCAATCACTAAATAAACGAGATATTTTTGTTGCACTCATTGTCACACTTTTTACATTTTGAAAGGTAAAACGAATAAGAACTGATATGTTTTGTGAGACATTTTTCTCAAATTTCTTAAAACATAAGTTCAATTTCAGCCTTAAATTCTTTGACCTAGATATGCAAATTATTCAGCTGACCCTGTCTTCCATGACCTTGATGTCCTAGGTGCTCTAAAAATAACCAAATTTGGTTTCCTTAAAATGGACATTATCAAAAATGGCGGAAAATGGCATCTTTCAGGTTTTCTATGTTTTTACCTGTCACAATATTGATTTTGAACAGATGCTTGTAATTATTTACAACCCAGACATTACTTTAACAGTTTGACAATCCTGGTTCAAACAATTAACTTTCACGTCGTCTCATGAATATGCAAAATGGATGACCCTCTACTTTACAATACTCTCGACTTTAGAATACAGGACAATATTCATGAACCTTCTAAATATTTTACTCTTACAGAGCAAAGTAGAAATCAAAATTCCGATGGAGCTGAAACTGGAAAGCCCTGAACATCTACACTTGGCAAAACTTCTTAGTCATCCAAAGAACTGCTGCATACATCTGCATATATTAAGTTATTCCGTAATACTTGAAAGTAATCGGATTGTGTGATTTTGTATGCATGTCGATTTCATTGCTATAAATATATGCAATACTCATGTCACAGGTAAACAAATGTTATTTTCATCTTTGACAAATTACTGTGCGGCAGGCTCGTTGATCAAAGACGTAATATAAAACCAGAGGCTCCCAGGAGCCTGTATAGCTCTGACACCTGGCTTTCAGTTGCCACAATCAAGATAACATTGTAAGTTATACAGTTGATCTTCAGTTTCTCAAACTTTCGTAGCTCAAACACCTCCAATATCTTGCACTGTTTTTAAAGTCTGATCATGTTTTACTATATTTCTTTGTTGGGCTTTTTTGACAAAAAACGTTCTTGCTAAGGACCACTTTCGACACCAGTTTTGAAGTCGAGATGTCATTTTGTAAATGGCAGTCAACAAACAATTTTCAACATCGGTTTTGAAGTCGCAACATCAATATCTACTTGGAAATCAAATTTCATTGAAATCGGACAATGTTGAATTTTCACGCCTTTTTTGGCAGCTAATTTTCGAGTTATTAGCCAAAAACTGCAACTTACCCCTATGTTCTACTTTTAGCAATGGCGGCCATGTTGTTCGACAGAGGGACAAACTGAACATCAGTTTAAGAAGCCATACCCAGATGATGATTCAGGCCAAGTTTGGTTTAATTTGGCATAGCAGTTTCAGAGGAGAAGATGTTTGAAACTGTTGACAGACAGACGACAGACGCATAGTGATGGCAATTTTAGGCCAGGTGAGCTAAAAAAAGTAATTTGATAAACATGCATATTGTTTTTAATTTAATATAACAACACCGTATTCAACTCAAGAAAATGAAGAAATATAACTTAAATACACAATGTATACGATTTTGAAAGAAACTTGCACACTTTATTTTATCAGAAGCATGAAGATCATCTTTTAGAGCTGTTAATAGGCTTGAAGCCTCACATGATTTTTTTTTGTCATTATAACAACTCTCCAGCCATTTCATGGCTTTCGAGTTAAAAAATGAGTATCTATTTAACAATTGTTTCATTTTGTTTATAATTTGTGACTCAGTTTAAGGCATCAATTTCAAATTCATCTGATGCCATTCTAGCCTCCATTTTCATCATTGGTTTTAACAGAAAGGGTTTGTTTGTTTTAGAATTTTACTTGAACTCATTCCTACCTCCATTTTCATCATTGGTTCTAACAGAACAGAGTTTGCTTGTTTGAGAGCTTTGTTTACACACTGTGAAGCACAAGCTGATACCATAGCATCTGTAGTTCCTCTAAGTATCTCTGCTTTATGTAAATGTACATCAACATCTATCACAGGAAAGTTTAATATTGGACCTATAAATTAAAAAAATCTTCAGTTCACAAGAATATAGAATATATGTAGAAACTTTTAAACTGTGGGCACAGGATATGTCTTCCCAAGCCTATGCATACATGTATGTCCTTCATGCATTACTGAGGCGTCAGGGCCACCATCTGGAAATACGTAATCCTCATGACGCAGCTGCATGTCAAATATCAAGTAGCCAAGACTACTGGTACAGATTAAACTAAGTGCTAAACTTCATGCATGACTTATGCATCAGGGCCACCATTTTGGGCATGGAATCAGTATGTACTCCTTAAGACACAGCTGAATGCCAATATCATGTGGCTAGCACTACTGGTACAGGCTGTGCTTACTGTTCGCTAAAAACTTAATGTGCTCACTCATGAATCACTGAAGAGTTCGGACCAGTATGGATTTGAGTTGTACCATACTAATTCTACTGCAAATTTAATACTAAGGACCTACAACTAACATAAGCATGACTATTCTCCATATGTTCTATACCCATACCCAGAAAAAAATTTACCATTTAAATTTCTTTGTTTTTGGATATATTGCAGTACTATAGATGTTTTCAGAAATTAGTAAATTTTGGTTATCTCCCCTGATTACAATGGATCCGCCATTAAGGGGTAGACGGGTACCACAGACAGTACATTACTTATACTTATAAATTATTGAAAAAAAGAAACATTTCCTAGGTTTTATTGGGGGGGGGGTTGTTGTTTTTTTTTCATTTTTAGACATGTACATTTTAAAAAGTTTAAATTGAGCTTTGGTATTTTTTGTGTATTTTTTTTTATAAAATTGATAGGAATATCCAGAGAAATATGCTTCAGTGCATGTAATCTCATAGCACAATAAAATATTGATATTTCAAAGAGTAATCACAAAACCTGATATGGTACGTATAATGCAAGGTCAGTTACTATCCGAATAAACAAGTTGTCAACCTTCCCTGTGAATATTCTCTTCATTGTCCTAATAAACACAGGTACCTGTATACCCTTTGAAATATGCAAGCTACTCCTTAGTCTGAATGTGTAAAAAAAATCAACAAGTTTTTAAACAAAGCTGTTTTAATAAAAAAAGTTGATTAAAAAAAATTGATTACAAAGAAATGAAATGAACTTTCGGGAAAAAAATATCTGAAAAGCATTTGTGATTTTGCGAGGTTTACCTGTCTTAAAATATAATAATTTCAAAAGAATTTTTATAGAAAATGGAAAATAGGCGAATTCTCAAAAAGAATTTTAAAAGAAAATGGAAAATAGGCGAATATGGCAAAGTGGCATATCAAACAACGTCAGAATACACGAATTTCATGAAGACAATCTAAAGCTTTCGGGGATCCCCCGTTTCAGATATTAAGATATTTGATTAACTGAACGCAAACCATCAATCAAAAGCTTTGCTAGAGTAAAAAATTCGATATTTCCTCTAGTCCCTGATGTGACAAACAGAATACAGAATTTTGACAGAAAACGTGTCCCTTATTTATTATGCCCCCGCGATGAAAAGTCAGGGGGGTGGGGGTGGGGGGGGCATATTGTTTTACCCTTGTCTCTCTGTCCGTCTGTTCTTTCGTTTGTCCGTTCGTTCATTCGTCCGTCCGTCCGTCCGTCCGTACGAATGAACTAGAGGCTCTCAGGAGCCTGTATTGCTCACCTGGCTTTCAGATGCCACAATCATGGTAACATTGTAAGTTATACAGTTGATCTTCAGTCTCAAACTTAAGTACCTCGAACACCACCAATATCTTGAACAGTATTTAAAGTCTGATCATGTTTTACTACATTTCCATGTTGGGCTTTTTTGACAAAAAACGATCTTACTAAGGACCACTTTTGACACCAGTTTTGAAATCGAGACGTCATTTTGTAAATGGCGGCCATCCAACAATTTTCAACATCAGTTTTGAAGTCGCAACATCAATATCTATTTGGACAAAAAAAATTCATTGAAATAGGACAATGCTGAAATTTCTCGCTCTGTTTTGGTGGCCATTTTGAAAATGGCAGTCAACAAATAATTTTTAACATTAGTTTTAAAGTTGCGACATCAATACCTATTTAGAAACCAAATTTTATTGAAATCGGACAATGTTGAATTTTCCCGCCTTTTTTGGCGGCCATTTTGAAAATGGCCGTCCACGAACAATTTTTAACATCAGTTTTGAAGATGCAACATCAAAACCTATTTGGAAACCAAATTTCATTAAAATCGGACAATGTTGAATTTTCCTGCCTTTTGTGGCGGCCATTTTAAAATGGCGGTCAACAAACAATTTTCAACACAGGTTTTGAAGTCGCAATATCAATATCTATTTGGAAACCAAATTTCATCGAAATTGGACAATAGTGAATTTTCCCGCCTTTTTTGGCTGCCATTTTGAAAATGGCGGTCAACCAACAATTTTTAACATCAGTTTTGAAGATGCAACATCAAAACCTATTTGGAAACCAAATTTCATTAAAATCGGACAATGTTGAATTTTCCCGCCTTTTGTGGCAGCCATTTTAAAATGGCGGTCAACGAACAATTTTCAACACAGGTTTTGAAATCGCAATATCGATATCTATTTGGAAACCAAATTTCATTGAAATCGGACAATGTTGAATTTTCCCACCTTTTTTAGCAGCCATTTTGAAAATCACCATGGCATAGCCATACAGGTCAGCTGTAAAGTTATACAGGCATTGAAGCTTAGATGCAACTTCAATATTAACTGACAAGGATGTTTGCATTGTGGGCATATATAATCCATAACTAAGTGAAACAATATAGTTATATTCAATTATTATTAAATTGTGAAATAAGTATAGTTTATGAAAGTATTTTTGCAAAAAAATGTAAAAATTTGAAACACTTTTTTGCTCTTGATTATGTAACAAATAATTTTTTCTAATGAAGTGATAGCAGGGAATTTCTCTAAAATTTAAAAGAGAAAAGTAAACCAAAGAAGATTTGAAAGCAGAATTTAAAGGGAAATAACCCATAACCATATGGCATTGAATTTTTTTGTTTTTTGGTGAAAAATTTCAATAACTACAACACAGGCAGTTGGATTTTCTTCAAAATTTCAGAGTATGTAGATCTTGATATGCTGAACATTTTTCAAATTTACACTTCACCTCTATCTGTTACAGTTTTTGAAATAAAAAATTTAAAATGCATAAATTTTGAAAATTTTACGGAAAAAGGGCTATAACTCTAGGACGGTTTTTTCCGATTTTCTTCAAAATTGCAGGGCAGATAGATCTAGTCATTCTGAACAATTCTACTCCATGAGATTGTTGATATCTGCAACGGTTTTGAAGTTATTTTCCAAAAACAGCAATTCACCCCTATGTTCTATTTTTAGTAACAGCAGCCATGTTGTTTGGTCTACGGACATAAAAATCACAAACTTGAAAGAGCATACCCTGGTGATGATTCAGGCCAAGTTTGGTAAGTATTGGCCCAGTAGTTTCAGAGGAGAAGATCTTTGAATAAAAGTTAACGGATGGACGGACGACGGACGCCGAGTGATGGCAAAAGCTCACATGGCCTTTGGCCAGGTGAGCTAAAAAGGCGGGAAAATTCAAAGTGCCTAAAAATGGATGAAACTTTACAGGAAGATTGCCAAGCACCCACAGAATTGATTTTCGGGCTCAGAACTTCCCTTTTATATATTTTGGAAAAAGGGGAGGCACATTGTGTCCATACTTGTACTGTGTCAACACCTGTGTTGTGAAATCACACACTTAAATTTGCACTTGCCATATTGATTCAGTGTTTAATGAGCGGGGGCATAGTTGGTTGCCATTCGGAGACAGCTCTATTTTCTTCTGATTTTTTTAGATTTACAATGACTTATTTTACTCATGCCTAAAAGAAGAAATTTTATTCATAATCTTGAAGGTTTTATGCTTATGAAGTATTTAAAACTGGAAGATGGTGTGTATTTGGAATTGAATTACAAACGAAAATATTTTTTACAAAAATAACGGAAAATGCTTTATCAAGTATAAATATTGCTTTAAGTTTATTACAAATAATTTTGATTTACTCATTGAGAGATTTATCCCAAATACGTGCACAATATTATAATCAATCTTTATGTGTATTCCGATGTCGAAAAAAAATAAACAACAACGCTGAAAATTTATTTCTTTAATTTTTAATGTAATCTTGGGCAAAAAGCACTTACTGATACATATTTTTATTTTCATTTTAGGTAAATCCCGTGAATACGGTACCTATGGTACCTACAAATTGCACATTTTCAAAAGAATATTACTACACATAAATGTTAAATATCTGCCTTGAAACTTATTTGTTGACATTTTGTCATCTTTCATCTTTTCAATGACTCTTTTAACATGTTTCTTACTTGTGGAATAAACAGGTAATTAACAATTTAATTACTCTACCTGTCCGTTACCATTCAATAATGAAGTAATCGAAAAAGCCTGAGTCGGGTCAAATCTGTCTACCTGTGTCGGATTTAGTGTTCCGAATGGAACAAGATGGCAACCCCCACGATTTCAATTCTGAAAACGTCTATAGTAGTTGGTTGTTGTGTGAAATTTTCAAACCCCCTTACCAGGCTTTTTCTCGAAATATATAGGGCAAGAGTTACCTGCCCATTGGTGTTAATGGGTATTAACAACAAGGATCATTAGGGCTGACTGTGATGTGCATGTTATTAGTAGGGGGAAAGTAACCACCAATGGTATAAGCTGTGACTATTTAATATGTGATAGCATAGAACAAACTTTGATCTTGCCATGTCGTAGCTTCAAAATTACTACTATACTCCCTTAACTCACAATTTTTAGGCCTTTTCATGCTCTTCCCGGACCATATATCATGCCATGAAAAAAAATTGTGTCATTTAAAATTTGATTTTTTTTCATTGAATATATCATTTGAAATCAAAACAATAATATATCAAAAAATCAGTATAGCAAACCCGGCTTTTAAGAGACCTACAAGCATTCAAAATTGACAACATTGCCCTCCGCCCCGAAAAATTTTTGAGGTCAATAGTAAATAAAGGGCTACGCAGAGCGCAGCATGATACGACTGCAGCATGTCGAACACTAAAACTTTAACGAGTGTAATTCAAAATGAATGAGGACACAGTAAAGAGCTTGATACAGTACCTAAATGGACACAATAAAGAACTAGACACAGTAATTAGCTGCACACAAACTAATGCAAATATAAAAATTAGCATTAATGATTCCTTATATAGATCGGAAATGGTAAGAGGTATATCAAATTGGTCAATGGTCAACATACTACTTTAACAATATTATAAGAGGAATCTAAAGAACTGAACCCATTAAAATCAAACAAAAAAATAAAGGATTTTACATATTTTGAAAATTTCAGCCCCTTTGTCCCCTTTTAGCTCTGAAATGGTAAGAGCTGCACCAAATCCGTTGACAAAATGCCAAAGCTTACATTATATCAAGAGGAATCAGAAGAAAAAAGTTCCTGAAATTCTGATGAAAAATAAATTTCTAAAATTTCAAAAAAAATTGCAATTTTGGCCCCTTTCATCCCTTGTAGCTCGGAAACGGTAGGAGCTACTCGAAATCCGCTGGCATATCTTTGGAAGTTTATATCATGAAGAATCTTAAGAAAAAAATCCCATCACAATCCAATGAAAAATAAAGATTACACATATTTTGAAAAATTACAATTTTGACCCCTTGTAGCTCAGAAACGGTAAAAGCTACGGGAAATCCGTTGACATATTACTGAAAGCTTATATCAAGAGGAATCCAAAGAGAAAAATCTCATCAAAATCCGATGAACTAGAGCATGTCGAAACTGGCGTTGTCGGAAGGGCCCCGCAATTTCAATCCTGAAATTCCATGCAAAAGTAAAACTGAGGTAAGTGTGGATTCATATTCTGTTTGACACACAAATGAGTTGATACAGTAATTTGCTGGATACAGTGATTTCTTGAATTTTTACCAAGCCATGTCATTTCTCAGTTTCAGACTTAATATCAAATCATTCCAAGCTGATACAAGTCTAAAAATCTTATGAAGATAATTTGGTTTATAGTAAAAAGTAAAAGTATTGGCAAACAGGAAGTGGATGATCGACAAATTTGAAAAACCACTTTTGCAATACAACTCATCATTTCAAAGCTTCAAACCAAATTTCAAATCATTCTCCCAGTAGAAGCAAAGAATTTAGTTTTTAGTAAAAATTCAAAGTCTCAGCAAACAGGAAGTGGATGTCCGACGAACTTGAAAATTGTTTACACAATACAACTCATCATTTCCAAGCTTCAGACCAAATTTCAAATCATTCCCTACAGTAGAAGCCAAGAAATCTTTGACAGAAAATTTTGTTTATAGTAAAATTCAAAGTATCAGTAAACAGAAAGTGGATGTCCGACAAACTTGAAAATTGCTTACACAATACAACTCATCATTTCAAAGCTTCACACCAAATTTCAAATCATTCCCTTTAGTAGAAGCCAAGAAATCTTTGATGGAAAATTTGGTTTAGAGTAAAAATTCAAAGTATCGGTAAACAGGAAGTGGATGTCCGACAAACTTGAAAATTGCTTACACAATACAACTCATCATTTCCAAGCTTCACACCAAATTTTCAAATCGTTCCCTTTAGTAGAAGCCAAGAAATCTTTGACGGAAAATTTGGTTTTTAGCAAAAATTTAAAGTATTGGCAAACAGGAAGTGGGCACCCGACAAACTTGAAAATTGCTTACACAATACAACTCATCATTTCCAAGCTTCAGACCAAATTTCAAATCATTCCCATATATAGAAGCCAAGAAATCTGTGACGGAAAAAATTGTTGATGGACAGACAGACAGACAGACAGACGGACAAAGTGAAAACTATAGGGCACCCGCATCTCGATGCGGGGCCTATTTACTTCCTGCAGATGACCATTTTGACAACATATGTCTCTAAATCAGTATATATCAAATCAAAACAATCGAAAGATCAAAATATATATTTCAGCTGATGGAGAACAAAGGAATAATTATAAGTGTAATATATTAACTTTTTTTGGATATTCTGCGCCAAAAATAAAAGTCCTATTTAGACCTGTGCCCTCATTTTCTAGTCAAACTAGAGCATTCGAAACTGGCGTTGTCGGAAGGGCCCCGCAATTTCGATCCTGAAATTCCTTGCAAAAGTAAAATTGAGGTAAGTGTGGATTCACATTCTGTTTGACACAAATGTGTTGATACAGTAATTTGCTGGATACAGTGATTTCTTGAATTTTTACCAAACCATGTCATTTTTCAGCTTCAGACTTAATATCAAATCATTCCAAATTGATACAAGTCTAAAAATCTTATGAAGATAATTTGGTTTATAGTAAAAAGTAAAAGTATTGGCAAACAGAAAGTGGTTGATCGACAAATTTGAAAAACCACTTTTGCAATACAACTCATCATTTCAAAGCTTCAAACCAAATTTCCAATCATTCCCTCCAGTAGAAGCCAAGAAATCTGTGACCGAAATTTAGTTTTTAGTAAAAATTCAAAGTCTCAGCAAACAGGAAGTGGATGTCCGTCAAACTTGAAAATTGTTTACACAATACAACTCATTATTTCCAAGCTTTAGACTAAATTTCAAATCATTCCCTTCAGTAGAAGCCAAGAAATCTTTGGACGGAAAATTTGGTTTACAGTAAAAATTCAAAGTATCGGTAAACAGGAAGTGGATGTCCGACAAACTTGAAAATTGTTTACACAATACAACTCATCATTTCCAAGGTTTAGACTACATTTCAAATCATTCACTTCAGTAGAAGCCAAGAAATCTTTGACGGAAAATTTGGTTTACAATAAAAATTCAAAGTATCGGTAAACAGGAAGTGGATGTCCGACAAACTTGAAAATTGCTTACACAATACAACTCATCATTTCAAAGCTTCACACCAAATTTCAAATCATTCCCTTCAGTAGAAGCCAAGAAATCTTTGACGGAAAATTTGTTTTTTAGCAAAAATTCAAAGTATCGGCTAACAGGAAGTGGGCACCCGACAAACTTGAAAATTGCTTACACGATACAACTCATCATTCTCCAAGCTTCTGGCCAAATTTCAAATCATTCCCACATATAGAAGCCAAGAAATCTGTGACGGAAAAAATTGTTGACGGACAGACGGACAGACGGACAGACAGACGGACAAAGTGAAAACTATAGGGCACCCGCATCTCGATGCGGGGCCCTAAAAATAAAGATTTCACATATTTAGAGAAATTGCAATTTTAGCCCCTTTGACCCCTTGTAACTCGGAAACCGTAAGAGCTACACAAAATCTGTTCACATACCACTGAAAGCTTATATCATGACAAAAGAAAAAAATCCCATTGAAATCCGATGAAAAGTAAAACTTTTTTTGCAATTTTTGCCCCGTTTGGCCCCTCATAACTCGGAAAGGAAACAAATTATCAAAAATCTGATGGTACAGCGCTCTATTTATTTTTCATTAGGAATCCATTGCAAAAAACGGCATCAAAATCGGACTAAAAATAAAAAAATAAAATTTTTAAGATTGGCCCCTTTTGGACCCCTTTATGCCATGAACGGTACATGCGATGTGAAATCCGTTGACATACTACTCATTGGAAATTAACTCAGGAGCACACTGAAAGAAACCCAATCAAAATCTGATAATTAAGAAAAATTCTACAGCTAAATAGGTGAAAACACCTAATTTTGCCCTTTTTGGCCCCTATTTTAAAAACGGGAGGGGCCATAATGACCAAAACTGATCAACACCTTCCTTTTGTGCCAAGGAACATTGTTTTCAAATTTCATAAGGATTGATCAACTTGAACTTGAGTTATTAGCCAAAAACTAAAAGTGTTTACAGACAATGAAGCTGATGACGACAACGACGACGACAGCGCCATACCATTATACGACCACAAAATTTTTGCGGTCATATAAAAACCGGAAGTGATGTCACCGGCAGTGCTTGTAGCACCAAAACCAAACTACCATAGACATGTGAGTGTATACGGTCTTCATTTGACTGATCAGTTGTAGGTTGGACATGCCAAACTGGGAGTAGATAATTTCTTACCTACTGTTAAACATAAAAACAAAAAAAGGTTGTCTTTTACAAATTCTTATATTGTGATATATTGTATGATAGTTCAACACGTGCCCCGGAGTCCTTTTGAGACAAAAAGGAGCACGCATTCGGTACCGGAAGTAGTGTATATTTCCTGTTGGCCACCATTTTGACCGGAAGTGACCTAATATGTTGTATATAGGGGTATATTGGATAACGTTGACTATATGAAGGACTTGATATTTCTCATATTTTCTTGTTACAAACTTCTTTGGAAATAGCAGTGGCTTGTTCTGGGAGTATTTTTATCATTTCTGCGTTAATTGTTTGAAAGCAGAGACAGCTTTTGTTTTTCTAGGGTGATTGCCCTTTCCCCACAATTTTCGTGTTTTATTATATCATTATTTTCCCTTTTCTTATTCCTTTGTATGCATTATTCACTTTTTCACAACTATCTCTCTATTTTTTTTATTCTAACAGTTAATTTCCCCTCTTCGGCCATTTTACTGTGTTATTTTATTATTTGTTTTTCTTTTTCTAACCTTATTTCAAGATTACCTCCCTTTTTCATCCCATTCGGAGCAATTTGAATTTTTCCCGCCATTTTTCTGTTTCCATGGCAACGGTTGCAATTTTGATATTTTCAAAGATCAAAACTTGTTTCTACACATGATAAGTAACCTACCTGTCAAATTTAATTCAATTTAGAGCAATTTTAAATTTTCCCGCCATTTTCTGTTCCCGTAGCAACGGTCGCCATATCTTTATTTCAACACCAAAACTCGCTTCTACCCATGCTAAGTAACCTTCCTGTCAAACTTCATTCCATTCTGAGCATTTTAAAATTTTTCCTGCCATTTTTATGGTTTGATCACGTGACAGCTGTCCTCACTAACCTTAAATGCTATCTTTAAGTCTTTTCTGAGTGACTTTTCTCCATGTATGAGACAAAAATCAGAACTTAGTAGTAAGTCTTCAAGGGAAGACATGTGTCACAATAATGGAAAACATATTCTAAGTTCCGTCAAACAGAAAGTGAGCATGTGAGAGATCCCAAACTGTACACAGTATAGCATGTATAGGTCTCAAAAATGCTTCATAGAAGACAATATTTGTGAGAAGGAACCTGGCAATAAACAAAAATAAATGTTTCATAATTTGGTTCTGTGGTCTTAAAGACTATTTTTAAATGAAAATTAGCTATTGACATGCAGAAAATAAGCACTTCCATGGATGATTAATGTAAAGTAACAGTCAGTTTACCATATTTTCAATTCTATTTGTACAAATATACCTTTCACTACACAAATAAAAAAGAAATTCAAACAAAGTTAGCTTTTTAAAAAACGGGAATAACATAATCATACAACATGAAACATTCATTAATATTCAAATTTCTATGAAACTGTATGAATAATAACTTATAAACTGTCCAGAAGAAACCAGTGATCTGTGAGCCCAAGCTCACTAGAAATACCCCCTCTCTCAGCCAATGAATCATAGAGGGAAAGTGCAAATTCAAGTGTGTGAGTGAACCCAACACAGAAGTGAACATCAAAATTGACTAAGTCAGTAAACAGGAAGTAGTGTCTTGGTTGGTCTGAAAAAACATCCCACAATATGGCTGGACTATACAAAGCTTGTGACAAAATTTAAAAGCTGCATCATAAAACAATGTAGAGAAATTACTCCAATATGCCACAATTGCAAAAAGATTGACAAAGTTGGTAAACAGGAAGGAGTATCCTGACAGGTCAGGAAATGCATCCCACAATATGGCATAACCATGCAAAGCTTCTGACAAAATTTCAGCTTTGTATCATTTACCATTAAAGAGAAAACTTTGACGAAAATTTACTCTATAATGCTACAAGTGTCAAAATTGACCAAGTCGGTAAACAGGAAGTGGTATCCCGACAGGTCAGAAAACCATTCCCACAATATGGCATGACCATGAAAAGCTTCTGACAAAATTTCAGCTTTACATCATTTACCATCACAGAGAAAACTTTGATGAAAATTCACTCTATAATGCTACAAGTGTCAAAATTGACCAAGGCGATAAACAGGAAGTAGTAATCAGACAGGTCAGAAAACGCATCCCACAATATGGCATGACAATGCAAAGCTTCTGACAAAATTTCAGCTTTGTATCATTTACCATTACTGAGAAAACATTGACGAAAATTCACTCTACAATGCTACAAGTGTCAAAATTGACCAAGTCGGTAAACAGGAAGTGGTATCCCGACAGGTCAGAAAACGCATCCCACAATATGGCATGACCATGTTAAGCTTCAGATAAAATTACAGCTTTGTATCATTTACCATTACAGAGAAAACTTTGACGAAAATTCACTCTATAATGCTACAAGTGTCAAAATTGACCAAAGTTGGTTAACAGGAAGTAGTATTCTGATTGGTCCAAAAATGCATCCCACAATATGGCCTGATTATACAAAGCTTCTGACAAAATTTCAGATCTGTTACATTTACCATTGCTGAGATAAATGCGATGAAAATGTGTTACGGATGGACACACACACACACACACACACACACACACACACACACACACAATATACCCCCTATCCCCGATGGGGAGAGGGGGTATAAAAATTGGTTAGAACCTACATGATACATTACCATTAGAAAGTGCAGCTTTGACTCCATTCTCTATTGCCTTTAAATGAGGTTTCCATAGATGTTCAAACTTCTCATCTTTAGTTTTGACAAGTGTCACATGTTTCAACTGTTTCATTTTTTTATTGAAATGTAGTGATAGTTTTAGAACCACATGCTGTTTCTTGTCTCCTAAAATCCTATCAAGTGTCTCTTCCCATTCAATGTCATTTTCTATAGTTTCTTTATATGCTACTTGTAGTGGACCTAAGTATACATCTAGTTTGTATTCTGAAAGCATCCTCTGTTTGATAATCTCTAAATGAAGTTCTCCCATACCACCTAGTATAGTCTGGCCCGACTCTTCATCAACTTCAACCTTTTATTAACAAAAAAATATCTATCTACAGTATATGTAACATATTATGTCAACAAAATTAAAATAATCCAAACATATGTAATCAAAGATTACAATGTAACATGATCAGATGACCTAATTTTGTCCGATTGCTGATATAACATTTCTGACACATGCATATTTAAGATGGTATATAGATAATAGTGTTGCACATAGCTCAATATAATATGAATGATAATGTGTTGGTAAGGTGAGCTGTAAAGGTAGAATACATGATTCCGAATGCCAACAGTGATGAAAATCATCTTTTTAAACCTGTTATCATTGGAAAATCCAGGTCTTCCGCTGAATTTGAACCCCTGCTTGTTGTCATCTATGGCAACACTGTCTGCATTATGTCCAGCGCCCTAGACCACTTGGCCACCTAGGCTATATAAAATATAGCTTTCGGTAACCGGGTCATTCCTCCTCATAGGAAATCTAGAGTTGTAACATAGTACACGATGAACATAGGGTGGGTAGGAAATAGATAGAAGAAGGATAAGGTTGCAACAGGTAATCTTACTATGTTACAACTCTAGATTTCCTACGAAATCAAAATAATATTAGTTTGCCAGAATGCTGATACACCATCAAAAATGCATGCTTATGCATGTTGATTAGGATAAACAATCGTGTTAAGATACCCAATTTCGTTTGAGGCTGTCAGACAACCCAAGTATATATATGCAAAGTTTGATGATCATACCCTTCATTGTTACAGAGATATGCACTTAAATGTAACAAGTGAAGACCCTAAAAGATGTCTCGCCCGTCCCTGCAGGCCTCTAAATTGATGTGAAATCTGATGTCAAGGACAAAAGTCACCTGCCAGACTGACATGTACTACTCAAGACCAACCTACATACCAAATATTATCAACCTACCACTTCTAGTTATTGAGAAATAGACTTAAGCAGAAAACTTAACGTGGCNAGATAATAGTGTTGCACATAGCTCAATATAATATGAATGATAATGTGTTGGTAAGGTGAGCTGTAAAGGTAGAATATATGATTCCGAATGCCAACAGTGATGAAAATCATCTTTTTAAACATGTTATCATCGGAAAATCCAGGTCTTCCGCTGGATTTGAACCCCTGCTTGTTGTCATCTATGGCAACACCTTCTGCATTATGTCCATCGCCCTAGACCACTCGGCCACCTAGGCTATATAAAATATAGCTTTCGGTAACCGGGTCATTCCTCCTCGTAGGAAATCTAGAGTTGTAACATAGTACACGATGAACATAGGGTGGGTAGGAAATAGATAGGATAAGGATAAGGTTGCAACAGGTAATCTTACTATGTTACAACTCTAGATTTCCTACGAAATCAAAATAATATTAGTTTGCCAGAATGCTGATACACCATCAAAAATGCATGCTTATGCATGTTGATTAGGATAAACAATCGTGTTAAGATACCTAATTTCGTTTGTGGCTGTCAGACAACCCAAGTATATATATGCAAAGTTTGATGATCATACCCTTCATTGTTACAGAGATATGCACTTAAATGTAACAAGTGAAGACCCTAAAAGATGTCTCGCCCGTCCCTGCATGCCTCTAAATTGATGTGAAATCTAAATGAACTAATCAGAAAAGTGAACATGCTCACTAGACTGTGAAATTGAGGTCAAGGACAAAAGTTACCTGCCAGACTGACATGTACTACCCAAGACCAACCTACATACCAAATATTATCAACCTACCACTTCTATTTATTGAGAAATGGACTTAAGCAGAAAAACTTAACGTGGCCACTAGACCGTGAAATTAAGGTCAAGGGCAAAAGTCACCTGCAGACTGACATGTACTACCCAAGACCAACTCACATACCAAATATTATCAACCTACCACTTCTAGTTATAGAGAAATGGACTTAAGAAAAACTTAACGTGGCCACTAGACCGTGAAATTGAGGTCAAAGACAAAAGTCACCTGCCAGACTGGCATGTATTACCCAAGACCAACCTACATACCAAATATTATCAACCTACCACTTCTAGTTATTGAGAAATGGACTTAAGCAGAAAAACTTAACGTGGCCACTAGACCGTGAAATTGAGGTCAAGGTCACATGACGTTATGTCAGTCAGGTAGCACTTGATTAGTACTACCACTGGACCAAATATGATATTCCTATATCAAAGGGTTTTCAAAATATCCTGTATTTAGTAAATGTTAACGCAGTCGCCGTCGTCATACTTTGCACGCCTATGTCTCGCTTTCTGTGACTTTCGTCGCGGGCAAGACAAAAATTGATGGGTGTTCCATGGAACACTAGTGTTGCCTGCACTTTAAAAGAGCAATTTTTGGCTCAGTTAACCTCTACAATATGTAAAATCAAAATTCTAAGTATGCCTGGATCAGGAGAAAAAAAACATCCTGTAAATTTGATTAGTTTTGAAGGTCTTGCAGATAAACAAACACAATAAACATTTGAGAATTTTGATCAGTGAACCTCTAAAATCTGTAAAATTGATTTTAAGTATCAGGTGCACAATTAGATCAGGTGAACAACATATCCTGCAAGTTTGGTTGAAATATGACGTAAGTTTTTAGGAGTTCAAGATTAACCAATTGAATAAACTGAGAAAAGTGTTAGGAAATTTTGCACCAATGACCATATTTGTTGAAAAGTCAGTAAACAGGAAGCAGATGTCAGACAGAAATGAATTCGATAACCACAATATGGAACCCCATCCTCAAGCCACATACACAATTTCAAATGGCTGTAATTTGTAGCTGCTGAGAAAAGTGTTGCGAAAACTTGTAGCGTTGACCATATTTGTTGAAAATCTCCAAGTCGGTAAACAGGAAGTAGATGTCGGACAGACCTGAATTCAATAAGCACAATATGAAACCCCATACTAAAGTCACATACAAAATTCCAAGTGGCTGTGATTTGTAGTTGCCATGGGACGGACAACGCCAACGACGACGACAACGTCGAAAGACGACTACGTGTGCAGGCGACACAAAAATGGACATCGACATAGTTGCAGATGCCTTTTTGCACTCCAACAGTCTTCTTCAGTGAACTTAATTATAGTACACATGTATAACTAATATCAATAAAAATGTCACAAGTGCCGAACAACACAGAAGATTATACTCGTTGCAAAATTTTTTTCGTTTGTTTTATAGTGTATCAATAGATAAACAATATTAATTGTTTTGGATTTCTGAGTGTAGTTTTATTGATACAGTACTTCACATCACAGAACCATTAAACTGGCCAAGGGAGACAATTACACAAAATTAATTACCTCTCATTTGTGTTTTATATTTTTGCCCTCAAATTGTAATGCATTGTTAAAATTGATGGAAAATATCAATATGTGCAAGATTGAATATCAGTTAAGTTATTAATCATATTCACATCGTCATTAAATAAAAATGTGGTAATCTGTCTACTACATCAAATTTATTTTATACATGATCTTATATGACCATACTCTTCATTTAAATCTACAACTGCTCAGGCTTTACTCTTACTATACATAGTGAAGGACATATCTCATGATAAACTGAATGGTCACACCCGACCAGCCGTAAATTTAAATGACCACACTGAAAATTGATTAAACCTGCTTTTGAAATAGAGAGAAGTGACTTTTAAAACTGACTGGGCAATAGGTTCAAACAATAACCATGGTCATATTGAATCATAGTGGTTCCACCGTAATTTCGATCAAAAAGAAATTGGTCATGCAGAAGGTTTTAAACTCTTTTACACCAAACAGTTCCGTACACAGGCTCACTAAAAAATATTTTAAAAATGGTCTGTGTAGTTCCTTAGAAAAATGTTAGTCAATGGATAATGATTCCTACATATATATAGAATCAGTTGACACAACTATCACTTACACAGTAATAAGCACTGATTGCATCACCGATTTCATGAAATGATCATTCTAAGCTGATATATTTACCAACAGACTTGGATCCTCCCTTTGTAGACATTGCAGGGCAATTTCGAAATCTTTCTGTACAGACATAGATGGAGGTTCCACAGAGCACAAAAAGACGGGAGACAGAACAGTTATACCAGCAAGAACAGGTAGTTCATCTTGGTCATCATCTACTAAACCTTGTTGTTTACGGTAGTGATGCATGTTACTAGCAGCCATTTTTGCAGTGTCAGCACTACTAGTAACAGTATCTCCAGTCTGTGTCTGAAAAACAGAAAACATGTAAAATTGTGATTTAAGTGTATATCCATTAATTTTCATGTGATAAAAAAGATATACCTTGTAAGAAAGTTTCAAAGTCACAAGGTCAAGAGTACAAACTTAAATTTGTTTATATCAGTTGAAAGAATACATACCATATATTAAATTAAAATCTTATCAAATCAATGTTCAAGTTATTTAAAGATGGTCACATGACAAGGTAGAGGTCAAAAGATGTATTATTTTTGTACCACTAGAAAGGTTTCTGTAAGGTTATCAATTGAAAGGTATTAGCTTTGAGAATGAATATGTTACGTGTGAAAGACATATCATTTTCATTCAAAACATGTATCTAAGGCAATTATAAAAAAAATCCTGGATTCTCCAAATGTTAAACGAACATCTAGGAATTTTTTTTCATTGCTCTAATGTTAAAGTATTTTGCTAAGGAAAAAAATAACAACCTTAACCTTTGATTACTGGATGCATAAAAAAGTTAATTTAGACCCTACAAAACTTACACTCAAATTTATAATGTCTGGTGTCATCTACATGTATTTCATACTCAAAAAACATATAGATAAAGATAAATCTATAAATCCCTAATGACTTTAAAAATTATAAATATATTTCAGGCATACCTTTTGCAGTTCAGTAACACATAGGATATTTCCGGCACTAGCAGAGTTGACATACCTTTTGCAGTCCAGAAACACATACAATATTTCCAGCACTCGCTGAGTTAACTTCATGATATTCATCTGAATATACATTGATTAATCTACCTCCTCTTTCTGTATAATCCTTATTAATGTTATACAAATGAGATTTAGTATTCATAATTCCAGAGTATAACCTAAAGAATGTTAATGGTCCACGATGTTTATTATGTATAACTTTAAAAGCAAAAGCACACAAGTCTGACTCATAGAATTGTACAAATTCATATGATCTGTCAACTGGACTTGGTAAATATTCTGTGATGGCGTCTAACAATGGTTGGACACCAGCATTTTTTAACGCTGAACCACACAGTACTGGAACAATCTGTCTTTGTAGTGTAGCCTTCCTAAGAGCTGTATTTATACTACTAACAGATATATCTGTATTATCTGACAAAACTGAATCGGCAATATTCTCATCATAATCAGCTAAACTTCCAATTAAATTGTTTCTAAAAACTGAAGCCATTTCCCAAAGATCAGATTGAGTTTTACCATCCAATATCTCAAGATTGAACACTTGACCTTCAGAACTCTTGTCAAAGCTGTAGGTTATTTTCTGCATGTTTACAATATCAACAATACCGGTAACTTTATTGTCACAAAGGATAGGAAAATTAATTAGTACAGGTTTTATCTTCAGTTTATCTTGGATTGATTTTAGACAGTTTTTGATATTAGCTCGTGGTTTGTCCATTTTATTTAGATATACTATACTTGGTAGATTGTAACGTTCAGCTTGGCTCCATACTGTTATTGTTTGTGCTTCAACTCCTGTCAACATAAAAACAAAACATAATTTTCTTGTACAGATCTTGGTCTTTTGAAAAATAACTGTATCACTTATTCTTTTTTTTGTAATATAGAATAAAAGCCCACTATAATTAAAAAATTAGTATATGGTTGCTATAAAACTCCTTATAACAACTCCTTAAAATAACAATTTATTTTGGAATTATCAATATATCTTAATAAGATTTTCACAATTACTAATCTAAGATTCTGATAATGGCAAAAATATTCAATGAATGATCAGGCAACATAGCACTGAATACATGGAAATTTTCACAATCTCCGCAATCAAGAACAAATCTGAGAAAATTTTCACCACATTAATAGTTTAGATTTGAACAGATATATAATGTAAATGCAATGACAATGTCAAATATAGAAGACTCTAAGTGTGAAAATTACCCCCTCACGAAAAGTTTGTCCAACAAAATCACAAAAACAGAAACCAGGGAAAATTTTCCATGTTTACAGCATTTAGAATGGCCTTAGCGTATTGGCGTATCCAAAGGTGGGGGTCTGGGGGATGGAAACCCCCCCTTTTTTTTGGACAATCATGTATTTTTTAATGAATATCCTGATTTTTTATTAAGAAATACCCCAAAAATTTTTGTGCTTCACAGATTGGAACCCCCCTTTTCAAATTCCCTGGAACCACGTCTGCCTTAGTGCATGAGTAAATTCCAGCATTTTTCAATCAGAAGTTGAATACTTTTTATATCAGAATCTAGGATTAGTTCTAGTTTTTATTTAGATCTTCAAGCAAATTTGATGGTTGATTATAAGATTCTTTCATGAATTGCTCAAAGTTTATCCTCAAAGAAGTCTACTAAACAACAACGTTGACAACATCTACTGGGGTATCATATTTGTTTATTGTGAGGTCACTTTCTAGAGTGAAATTATGGAAAATGATTCCACAGTTAATTATCACTATTCTTTCATAAGGAAATATCAATCTTTCGCTGCCATCTATAAATAAAAAAACTTTATTGATTATCTAAATCTTACAATTTTTCAATTTTGAACTCATATATATTGCAAACAGACCTATGTAAGAATTGTGTTTAAAAAATTCCAATATGATTGTATGCTACATTTAAATATTAGGTAGATCAACACTAATACATGGCACATATTGGAAAACAAGAGTTGGATGCGAAACTGACTGGATTGTCAAGCCGTAATGTTTCTTTTATTGGCCTTTTCATTGTGGCGTCATAAAAATTTACTTCCCCGTATATATTTTTTGTTAGTAAATTACATAAAATATCTCTCTTAATCAAACAGTTACATATATTTTTTCAGGTCAACAGAAAGCTGTAATGTATCTCTCTTACTAAATATACAAAAATAAGAAAAATCTATTAGATAGTTATTTTATACAAAAGCTAGAAAGTTAGCTTTGATTTCCCTATATATTCTTTGAAAAAGATCCTGAAAAATATGGAATTTGGCCTGTTTTTCAAAGACTGATAACAGAAAAAGAAGAGCTGTGAGATACCATTATTATGTAACTTTTGAAACATACCAGTTCAGAACTACAAAATATCATAAGGTAAGAAAATTCTGTCTGATATTTCTATTAGGCTCAATCTACCTTAAATATAGGTAAATATTACCTGCTGAAGCATCAAGTATTGTTACAGCACCATCTAGTACTCTTAAACACCTCTCTACTTCTACTGTAAAGTCTACATGTCCTAAAAGTAAAACTATAATGTATTAGCCATAATTTATTCACAATTTAATTTGAGTGTTTGTTTGCATTCAATTTGTCAGTTTCAGTTCAATTTATCTATATTTAATGTGGTGACAATGATTTTTTTCAAAGATTGCAATAATCTAAAACAAATCTTTTTCTTAATCAATATATAAAGAAATACAAAAGGTCTTTTAATTTGTTATGATAGTTTTACATTTTTTAACATCATTGGCTTGTTGTTTGAGGACTTCAAGGCCTATAGCAAATAAATCACAAATTTTACTCTCTTGATTTATGAAATTTCATGATTAAGTTATATTTAGGATCTAAATACTGAGAAAACAGACCAAAAAACTTTTTTTTTTAAATCACAAATTTTAAAGTGTACATGTATTGTGGAGAATCTGAATTCAGTGTAAGAGTGTAAGTATAAACCTGGTGTGTCAATCAGATTGATTTTATGTTTGTTCCAGTGAAACGTAATTGCTGCTGAAGTAATAGTTATTCCTCTAGCTCTTTCCTGTTCCATGTAATCCATAACTGTATCACCATCATCAACATCACCTGACAAGTAGATTAAGTAGTATTCAATTATCTTTTATAATATTTCACAAAAAATAATATCTAATGATATGTTTATAAGAAATTACATTAAAATTTTACCCCTTGATGATACTGTCAGTTATTTATTATTTTAATATGAGAACAATGGAAACCATGACAACCAGACATATCTCCAATAACATTATGAGCGACGTTACATCAGTCTTTACGGTGAAACAAACTACGTCAGTAAACCTTTTGTAATGGCTGCCATTACCATGTACACTAAAGGTCCGTCCAGAACAATATTTGCCATTTTAGAATCAAAATAATTCATGTTTGCCACTGCGCTCTGGGTAAAATATTAACGAAAATAATGGCCACCCATATGTAAATCCCCAACAAACCATAGGTGGCAATGAATTATTTCTTAATTAGTCCAACTATCTTAAGAATAGGCACAACTACTCGAACTACTGTTATCAACTGCTTCAGGGTCATATTATTTGCTTAATCTGTAAACATATTACCAGTCCTTTCTGTAATCATTACATAAACATAAAATTTACTACAATAACCTTTGAAATAAATATTCTAATATTTAAAACATTATCAGGATTTTTCATAGGGATCTAAATTGTTGTTTAAACACAAAATGTTCTTCTTAAAATTTGACCTTTGAAAGTTTGGGATTAATTGAAACTGAAGTTTTGTGATCACATATAAAAGTGCATTCTATATTCACGTTTTTGTATTGTTATAAGCAATGTGTTAGTGTGTGCACATTGATGTGTTTTCAATTTTGAAACATGTGATAACTAGAGGTTCTCAAGAGCCTGTATACCTCACCTGGTCAATGGCTGACAGAGACAGTCCAAATTACCTCAATGTTAAAGAGTATCATTTTAAGTATGTCATAAACCTTGATGTACAGTAATATGTCCAAATGTTAAACTATGTCCCCCCTTGACTGCCATCTTGGATCTGATGTGGACTTAACTGGCACAGTGGGCAAACAAAGGATGATTGTTACCAGATTTGGTTCCAAGAGCAAAGAAAAAGTTAGAGAAGATCTTTAAATATGTGTCCCATAGGTTACAATGCAAAACAAAGTTCTCATTTGCACCAATTTTTGATGATGCACAGACATCCCAGCCATATTTTTTAAGGAACCAGTCAAGGACTATTGTGACAAAGTTTGGTTCTAATTGGAGTTGTGGCTTTAGAGGAGATCTAGAATGCTTTCCCATTGGGTCCAATGTTAAACTAATAGTATGTTCTCCTCTTGGATATGATCCACTTGCTAAACAGTTTTCAAAAAGAGCCAACCAAGGCCAGTTGCAACCAAGTTTGGTTCTAAACAGCCAAGTATTTTCAGAGGTGGTCATCTTGAATAAAATGTGGACTGTGACTCATTATTGAAAGGGGAATTGCTTGTTATATTTTCACAGGAAGGAAAGCAGTTGATTAGTACAACTGTTGGAGCCTTTTTTCAATTCTCTCATTTGTTGAGTTCCTTAAATATTCATCTTGTGGGATAGCAGGCACCAGTCCCTCAGCCACTAGCTTTATAGAAAAGAGTTAGTCCTTTTAGATCTTACTTGGAGACTCTGGTTGTCTTATTGTGATCCAATCTCTCTAGTTTAAACATATTTATTTTGCTCCAGAAACAGACAATCTCTCTGTATAGCAGATTGGGAATAGTTTCCCATATGAGGTATAATACCCCATTTGGGTTATTATCTCCTGATAGGGAGACCTTTTTACAGTGATAAATTGCTTTACTTTGGATTTGACAATGTCTTTGGAAAAGCAAAATTATTTGGATTAAATGCAACAAATTTCATCAAGAAATTATATATCTTAATTAACAGAGCAAAAGTTGTTGACCTTTGAAATTTGGACTGTGGCACACAACTTTCTCAAATTTGAAAATTTGAATGTTTATACCTTACGTTGCGAAAAATAGGGATGTAACGATACCAATGCGATGATTTGAATCATTTCCATTCAAAATATTTTTGTGTCCATTCTTGTGATACTGGTGGCTCTGCAGATGACAATATTTACTTTTACAGCTGTTTAATTAATGTAAACTATTTTAATTGTAAATTGCACAAGTTGTTTAGCATTTTTTCAGTGTTTTTCTGTCGGAAAAAGTAATTCACTGATCTGTTTTCATATACTACTGCATGCATAGCTCTGATATTTATAATAAAATTCAGATTTTTATTATTCCTGATTTTTAACTTATCTGGATGTGTAAGTTATTTGTAAACAATCCTCTCTCTGTCCAAAAGCTATCTAAAGACCAATTCCCTCTGGGATTTTCAACAGAATAAATTTAGTAGCAAGATGAACAAGAGCTGTCGTGAATGGCAGCCAAATATACCCCCCGCTCATTGAACCCTGAATTGATATGGTAAGTGCAAATTTAAGTTGGTGTGAGCACAATACAGAAGTGGACACAGTACAAGTGTGGACACAATACAGGTGTGGACACAGTACAAGTGTGGACACAATACAAGTATGGACACAATGATATAATCTTCAAGAAAGAACTTTTCACAAGGGTTCCAATGAAAATACTATGTCGAAATTCACTCTTTTTTTAGCCTATTTGACGTTTTGCACAAAAATCATAAGCATTAGAGAAATTACATTACAGCACTTTGAAAACAAACTTTTCAGAGGATTACAATGAAAAAAGTGTGTCTGTCCAACAGTTTGATTTCACAATACCTACCTATGCTTTAAATTATCTCTTTGAAAAAAAAAGATCATTGCAGAAGGAATCAACCAAAGTCATAGTCAAATTATCTCCCCTCCCTGGTTTCGTACAATAATTACATTCCTTCATGCACATCTCCATATAGTGTTCTTCCTTTGTCCAAATTTTCATCCAAATCATTCGAGGTAACCCATACATAGGGAATCAACGAAAAGTCAAAGTCAAATTATCTCCCCTTCCTCATTTCCGACAATAATTATATTCCCTCATGCACATCTACATATAGTGTTCTTCCTTTGTGTAAAGTTTCATCAAAATCCTTCTAGAAGTTTAAGAGGAGTTGCGCTTACGAGGTAACCCATACATAGGGAATCAATGAAAATTCAAAGTCAAATTATCTCCCTTTCCTGGTTTTGGACAATAATTATATTCCTTCATGCCCATGTCCATATAGTGTCCTTCCTTTGTGTAAAGTTTCGTCAAAATCCTTCATGTGGTTTAAGAGGAGTTGCGCTTACAAGGTAACCCATACATACACATGTAGGGAATCAACGAAAATTCAAAGTCGAATTATCTCCCCTTCCTGGTTTCGGACAATAATTATATTCCTTCATGCACATGTCCATATAGTGTCCTTCCTTTGTGTAAAGTTTCATCAAAATCCTTCATGTGGTTTAAGAGGAGTTGCACTTACAAGAAGTGTGGACAGACGGACTGACAGACAGACAGGGTGATTCCTATATACCCCCCAAACTTTGTTTGCAGGGGGTATAAATACTATGGTTGGCCCAACAGATTATGTAAATGCCCGGTAATTAAATTTGTTCTTTACTGCTTTTTATTGGTAATTTGTTATTCTACCAAACTTAGAATTAATTTAAACAAAGAAGTTTCTGTTGCCAATACTTTATGAATATTTTGATGAATAAAGTAAGCATTTACAGATCGGCAAGTTCGTAGTGGAAATATGTTGCTACAATCACAGTCATTTGTCTGCTGTTGAGATGTAAACTATCCAATATTAAAGTTTGTAACATACTGAACATAGCAGACTGAAACCAAACCAAAATACAGGTTTAAAGTAGATAAAAAAAATGCTTTGGTTCAATGAAACTTTGGTGTATTGTTTCTCCCTTAGCAAAACATATTGCTATTGCTATATACGTTTGCCCTTTTGAATATAAATGTCATTTTATCACTACAAAAAATACCCCATTCATTGTTATCCTCAGACCCTTTTAGTGTCAGGTTACCCCGATTCTATAATTCTTGAACCCAATGCTTTCATCATTACCCCTACACTATAATTTTTACAACGAAGCTTTCCAGGCAGATATTGCTTAGGTAAACATGCTGAATACACAATAAAGAAACAGTTTAAGCATAATGCTTTTGTATTTTATGTAAAATTTCATTATAACTATCATTAACGAGAAACTAAAAAATGTTGTAACTAACAAAAGTACAGTCGAACTTCGATGGCTCGAACACCAAAGGGACCGATGAAAACAGTTCGAGCCAAAGGGGTGTTTGAGATATCGAGGTCGAACTATGTTAAAATTGGAACCAAGGGACCACAAAAATGGTTTGAGGCATCCATGGTGTTCGAGTTATTGCAGTTCGAGCCATCGAAGTTCTACTGTATAACACCTATGGGTCGCCTCGCATTAAGCTGAAAAATTACCCCTACTCTATTGCAAAATTCTGGGGAGAACACTGCCATTTAGGGTATAATATCCCAAATAAGTTATTTCATCCCATAATGGAGATTTTCTTCAGCCTGACTAAAAAGGCAGTCATCTGCAAAAGACTGACTTGAGATTTTACACATTCTGGTAGGTAATTGATGTGGCATATGAATAGTAGTGGTCCTAATATGGTATTTGTGGCACATTCAAATCAACATGGGCATTGGTAGAGTGCACTGTTCACCCTCAACTACTATTCTCTCAGATGCAGGATACCAGTATTTATGATAATGTAACTCTCAGTTCACTACATTCCCCATGAGGGATGTGTATATAAATGTAAATGGTAAAGAATTTGCATGACTTAAATCTGTCTTAACGTACATCAAAATTATATGTATTACATTTTTCTGACAATTATCCATGCATATGTGTATTTCCTCTTATATTCAAAAAATGTGTATCGGGTACATCTTTTATAGGATACAGTATGAATGGTTCATATTATGGGGCAATAATTAGTAGATATGCAAACAGAATTGCTAATGAACATTTATTTTAGACGAGATGAAGTACAATTTATTTGTAAACAACTGACTGAATTCGCTGCATGGCGGGAAAATCTGTTTTGATAAGGTATGACAGTAAGGCAAAAAAAAAGTTGCGTCTAGACCCTAGTCTAGACCCCCGGACTAAAACTTTTTTATTCCAACTTCAAAAAATAGCAATGGTGTATTACATGAAACCCCGCCATGTTTCACAAAATTTCTAAGTTAAAAGGGGCATAACTCCAGAACTATGTGTACGGCTGAACCCAAAATTATACTTGGCCTGTGTTTTGTTGTAAACAATTTACATACCAAGTTTGAAGACAGTATGTGATTTCATTCACAAGTTATGAGTAAGAAACCCTCAAATTTGCAAAATTTCAAAGTTTCAAGGGACATAACTCAAGAACCCCATGGACTTCTGAACCCAAAATCCAACTTGACCTGTGCTGTGAGGTAAAAACTTACATACCAAGTTTGAACACCTTGTGTTATTTCGTTCACAAGTTATCAGTCGGAAACCCTAAAATTCGCAAAATTTCAAAGTTTCAAGGGGCATAACTCCAGAACCCCTTGGACCTCTGAACCCAAAATCGAACTCGATCTGAGTTGTGGTAAACAACTTGCATACCAAGTTTAAAGACCTTGTTTCATTCACAAGTTATCAGTCGGAAACCTTCTGTGGACGGATGGACGGACACACGACTGAGGGTATCACATAATACCTCACCACTTCGTGTGGCGGGGTATAAAAAATAAAAAGTTTGGATACCCATTACCGACCATGTTTTTGTTCCTGTTTGTAAAACTTCGCCGATTTTTTATCGCTATATGGCACTTTTATTAGATACTGTTCATATCTGAGCACATTAATTGATCAAATTAGTCTTGTAATATTGTTTACTCATCAAAATGGAATTTTATTTATTTGCTCATTTGCTTTTTCTGTTGATAAATCAATTACATGTAGAATAGTGCTGCTTTTTCATTTTTTTATTTCCTTGTGTTTTATGTGCTGCATGAAATTGATTTCACATACTTTAGCAAATGTGTAGGAGGTGTATGTTGTATGTAATGCATGATAGTGCATAATAGTGCTGCTTCACTGTATGTATGTCTTATGTAGAATGTTGCTGCTTTAATTGTGTATGTGTGTCATAATGCATGAAGAAACTGTTATGATAGTAAATGTTTTGCATTTTGTGACGTCAGTAACCTATTCTATAATGAAATTTATTGTTTTTTTTATGCAACTTTGGTATTTTTTGTACATGTATTATGTAATGCATGCAACCGTCAATTTTAAAAGCTCTTGAGAGCTTATGTTGTAAGTTAAATTTTCATAGACGTTAAAAAAAGCTTTTTGAATATGTATTTTTTGTAGAGAAAAGCCAAAAAAATTTGTTTTTGTGCCCTTGTTTTCGACTTCCGGTTACAGGCTACAGATCCCAATTACGTCCCTTGCCTCGTGGTATAGAAATATATTCCCTATCATAAAAACGAATGCTATTTTTTTAAATTTTAATTGTGTACTTTCTAGT
>MJUU01053357.1:15918-26986 GCA_002080025.1 Modiolus philippinarum
CAGGGTGGGTAGATCTTGATATGCTGAACATTTTTGCAATTTACACTTGACCTCTATCTGTTACACTTTTTGAAATAAAAAATTAAAAATGCAAAAATTTTACGGAAAAAGGGTTATAACTCCGAGATGGGTTATCAGATTTTCTTCAAAATTGCACAGTGGGTAGATCTCATCATGCTGATCATTTTACTCCAGTCAGATTTTTGATATCTGTAACGGTTTTCGAATAATTTGCAAAAAACAGCAATTTACCCCTATGTTCTATTTTTAGTAACAGCGGCCATGTTGTTTGGTCTACGGACATAAAAATCACAAACTTGAAAGTGCATACCCCGGTGATGATTCAGGCTAAGTTTGGTAAGTATTGGCCAAGTAGTTTCAGAGGAGAAGATTTTTGAATAAAAGTTAACGGACGGACGGACGGACGACGGACGACGGACGCCGAGTGATGGCAAAAGCTCACATGGCCTTTGGCCAGGTGTGCTAAAAAAGGGTTCTTAGGAATGTGCCAAGAGACATCATAATAAAATTTGATAACGATCCGTCCACTAGAACCAAAGTTACGCTGTCCACAGACGCCGACGCCATAACATAATACGACCGCAAAATTTTTGAGGTCGTATAAAAACCTTGGAAACCGCCTTCTGGATTGATAAGCATGCCAGAAATACCCTTTATGACTTGCTGACCGAGAGTTATTACTTTTATGCTGATTGGTCATAATGACTGCATGCCGTTGGTGAACTCAGTTCAACATATGACCCAACAAGAAAATACATATTACAAAGAGTTGTCAGAAGAAAACAGCTCCTCTGGTGTATACAACAATATTCATGCAACATTGATCTGAAAGTATAACTTTTTCTAATTGCATATTTTATTTAATTACTCACAGGGCAAGGTTAAGTACAAATGTTAGAGTTTAAAATTGTGCACCTCTTTTAGCCGATCTGTTTCTCCACTCTTATAAGGCTGAATTCATTAAAGGGCTTCTTCAAAATAAAGACAAAAAATTGGCCCAGTCCTTTAATTTCAACTTCGATTATATAGACAATAACAGTACATTGACTTGACATAAACGCAATATAAGGATGAGGCTTAGAGACACGGAAAAATGCGAGCCCTTGGCTAGCATTTTCGCCGTTTCGAGCCGAATCCTTATATTACGTTTATAACAAGTCAATGTACTATTATTGTGTTTATACTGCAATTATAACGAACAAATTTTTAGGGAAAATAAAGGTTTATTATTATATAGACAGCAGCGAATGATCGAGTTTTTTCAGTTAAATAAATCTCATATTGTCACCGGTGAAAATAAAGGATTTCTAGTCACCGGAAGAGGTGACGTCACAATATCTCGTCAATGTCGTTGTCAAGTAAACAACTGGCGCAATGAAATGAAAAAAATAATAACCCCCATTTAAAATCTCGGTTTCTGATAAGAAAATCTATATAATAAAAAGCATAACTAATCAATATCAATTAAAATGCCACTCGTGTCGATCAACGCAGTGGATTAGACTCATTGCGGAACAAGTTCCGTAACTCATTTTTATCCTTCTGCGTTGTTGGACACTCGTGACACATTTATTGATATTCATGACGGTCAGTTAGTTATACTATAAACATTTTTTGTGTCATGAGCCTATTTTAGGCCTATTATTTTTTACTACGCTGAGTGCCAATGGCCTTTTTAGGCCTACGTTTGTCCGAGATGTTGTCATAGAGTCTCAGAACTGTGACGTAGCGTCATTGCGTTGCAAGCTTGAAAAAGAAAAACGACGCCAACGTCGACCGATTTGGGCGGAAAAAATAAATGCCTGTTTTTCAAATTACTTGTTGACAAGAGTGCATCATTTCGATTGTTTTTATTTACTTCTGAACAGTCTTTCAAGTCATATTTTTTCCGGAATATTGGTGAATGTTATTAACAAATCATAACATCATTAGACCGTTCTCCGAAATACACGTTAATTCTTCATACACTATCCTCATAATCAAGTCATATCAAATAATAAACTATCAATTTTACCGGTTCAATTACACTGTAGGCCTATTAAAAAACCAAAACGAAAAAAGAAGAGAAAAAAGCAGATACTAGTACTTTGTCGTTTTAGACTGACTAGATTTGTTACGAAATTTCGGTAAAATAAGAGTGCCGTGAACCGACATATAAAAGAATTAAATGTCATATCACGATATTAATAAATTAGCAATTGGCTTGCACTCTTTTAACTTCCTACCATGAGCACGGCAAAACGTGAAATAAAGTAAAAATATATTTCACTATAAATTTAACCAAAATAAACCTGTACCACTTTACTCCAGTCTTTTATTTGAACAAAATATAACTGAAACTTTAAAGTAAGAACATGTTGACAAACGATTTATGAACGGCTTCTTGTATTTAATGATTATTTCACCAACCATTTGTTATTAGAGGTGAACACAATACTTTCAGATATAAATGAAGAAAAGTAAGACCACTCGGGTTTCTGAATTGGCCGAAATCCCGATAGTCATTTGAAAGGTTGGGAAAATGATAAAATGTATTATGATACGTGAACCTTCTTGTAGTCTGGATTCCATGGAACCACTAATCCAATTGGACCCAAACTTTATCACAAAAGTATTTTGTGGCCCCTTCAAAATTTGCATCTGGCATGTCTCCATCCAATCAAATGTTGCCTCAAGCAGGGAACATAGCTTGAACTGGGGACCTTATTGGAAATGTCAACCATGGCCCAGGTGAGCGATACAGGCTCTTGAGTGCCTATTGTTTTATTTTTTTAAAACGCAAATTGTGGTTGACATTTCGTCTCGTCTTTCGCAAATGAGGATGAACACGAAACTTTCAAGAAAGAATAAAACTATAGCATAATACGAATAGAAAATGCAATTCCTTTTTACAGTTGTTGGTGTATATTTCCGTGTCCATTTCTATGTCCGATGTAAAATAACATTTTGATAAAACATTTGTTGATATAATCAGAGCAACCATTTAGTAATTTTTGGATTGGAACGTATTTTTTCTCATATGCAGAAAATATAATTATCCTTTTCAGGGACTGTTCTTTCACCGATAAAGAAAAAATAGTGGTTGGGAAACTGTATAAAACTATCCATACATCCGAATTTTTAATATATCTTTACGGATTCTATTTGAAAATGGGAATATTTATACGAGCTATAAATTAAAAAAAACGTCTAAAAATTTTGCGTGTCGATCAGCTCGGCGGCTTCCATATCATTTTCGGGGTTTATGACCCCTCTTTCTTAAATCCTATATCCGCCCCTGCTTTTTTTATCCGAGACGACAAATTATCTTTTATTCCCTTTTTCAAACTGCACAACCATGATAAATTAATCCGATCATTGGCCGATTTTATCATTTTATTTACTTACAGAAAACTTGTTCGGTGGATCTAAGTTTGCTGATCTTACGGGGTTGTAGAAATTGCAGTTACTTTTAGGGTCGATTCAATAAATGTGTCCCTACCTGACCTTATTGACCAATCAAATGCAGTGATGTTGTGACTGATTCATTGTTTGCTTTCTATATCAATAACTGACAATTCCTTTGTAAAAAGATGACAAAATGATACATTGTGTATGAAATACAAAATATACCGAAGTTGCATAAAAACAGTAAATTTCGTTATGCTGTACACGTGTTTCAAGGTGTAACCTCTCATCAGCAGCATTAAAATCAAATAATATGGAAAGCCATAATCTAAAAGTAGTCTGAAAAGAAGTACTAATTTCCTAAAATATCGAAATAGGAAGCCAAATCCAGTACCAAGGACATCTACCGAGTGCAATACACGAAATGAAGCCTCAGCATTTTTAAGTGGTTAGAATTTTGATAAAAACAGCAAATTTCTATAATACGCAAGGTAAAATTCTCATGTCAGACAAGTCTGACTATCGGGCTTGTTTGTGAATACCCTCGGGGAGCTCTGGTCCACCAGCAGTGGCATCGGCCCAATGTTCTTATGAAAGTACACAATATTGTGTCTGTTTCATTCAACATTTTGATGGCAATGTGTTTTCTTTAACATAGAAACTGACAAAAGGTATACACGTCACAAACTGACAGTAGGGACAGATTTATTGAATCGGTATAGTATATAGAATATTTATTTTTCCAATTATAGGGCCCATAAGGGCATACAAATCAAAATTTCAAACATGCAACAAACAAACATCAGACACGTTGAGAGCCAGCTGTGACCGTTACGTAAAATGTTGATATAAACACATATAAAGTAACTTAAAATTAAATAAAATACGTTTGAAACTACTGAGGGGACATATCGAAATAAGTCTTCAAATAAATTTTGTTCTGCTTTCTATTTTTTTTTATTTGAAAAATATCATCAATGTATTTGCAAAGAGAGATGATAAAATTTGTGTTTTTATTATTCATTATCCAAATAAATAAATTTAGCTGGTTACAGTGTATTTAAACTTGGATATTTAATAATAATCTTGTAAAAAAAATATTACGACACATTTCATATAGAGGGCATTCTAAAGTAAAATGCACCTCATCCTCAACGGTACTAAGATTACAATACTGACAGAGCCTTTCACCTCTGGGTATGGATTCAATTTTACCCAGATCGTTCATTTTTCTTTCATGACGACCAGTTTCAATTCTTAAGGTATGGTTCTAAACTGGCCAAAACCTTACGATTATTGTACTGTAGAATAGATATGTAATTTTCAAATGAAGATTTGAATTTGAAATATGTACTAAGTTTGCCTTTATCTGTTAAATACAGCGATCTTATTTCGTTCCATATGTCTAAAAAGTTTTTTAAGACGTTTTTTCAAGGAAACGTCAAATCTTACTTTATTCCATCCCTTACAATTTTGTAACTATTTTTTTACTGAAAAAGCACAGGTTCGAATACCATGAGTTTTTTCCCTTGTTGATGTCAGGAAAGCATTTTTATCTCGAAGCCATGAAATGGCTGGAGAGATGCTATAATGACAAGAAAAAATCACGTGAGGCTTCAAGCCTATTTACAGCTCTAAAAGATGATCTTCGTGCTTCCGATAAAATATAGTGCGCAAGTTTCTTTCAAAATCGTATACATTGTGTTTTTAAGTTATATTTCTTCATTTTCTCGAGTTGAATACGGTGTTGTTATATTAAATTGAAAACAATATGCATGTTTATCAAATTACTCGTTTTTTGTATTGCGTCTCGGATTAACGAGCCTGCCGTTCAGTAATTTGTCAATGAGGAAAATAACATTTGTTTACCTGTCACAGTGTACATATTGCATATATTTATAGCAATGAAGTCGACATGCGAAATCACACAATACTATTATTTTCACGTATAACGGAATAACTTAATACATGCAGACGTATGCAGCAGTTCTTTGGATGACTGCGAAGTTTTGCCACGTGTAGATTTTCAGGGCTTCGAGATTCAGCTCCATCGGAGCTTTGATTACTAAATCTGTTGGTGCTTTCTCTAGTCTATACCAATACATAAATCAAAGCTCCGATGGAGCTGAATCTCGAAGCCCTGAAAATCTACACGTTGCAAAACTTCGTAGTCATCTAAAGAACTGTTGCATACATCTGCACGTATTAAGTTATTCCGTAATACGTGAAAATAATCGAATTGAGTGATTTCGCATGTCGATTGCATTGTTATAAATATATGTAATATACTGTCACAGGTAAACAAATGTTATTTTCATCTTTGACAAATTACTGCGCGACAGGTTCGTTGATCCGAGACGCAATATAAAAAAAAACGAGTAATTTGATAAAACATGCATATTGTTTTCAATTTAATAAAATGAAGAAATTTAAAAACGCAATGTATACGATTTTGAAACTTGCGCACTATATTTTTGGAAGCACGAAATTAATCTTTTAGAGCTGTTAATAGGCTTGAAGCCTCACGTGATTTTTTCTTTTCATATTAACATCTCTCCAGCCATTTCATGGCTTCGACACGGCTGGGAAACTCGATGTTCTCAACCGAATTTTACTACCAGGAAGTTAATTACTACAAAGTGACAGACCCTGTTTTTAGAAATCGGGGAATGTCACTCCATGTAAAAGTGGTCAAAGAGCTAAAATATAACTAAAACCATATAAAAGTCTGACTTTTCAGACAGAAATCGTGTTTATTGTTGTCAGCCGCTTCGGGGCGATTCAATAATCCGGACATAAAGAAAAAACTAATTTACCATTGTTATTCGAAAAAAGAAAAGGGTTTTTGACTTATTAACTCTTATTCTAGAAATTTATATGGAGTGACATTCTTTAATTTCTCGAACTGCACTTATTAAGTGTGAATCACATATTTCCGGAGGCCGGTTTTTTGGTTGAGAACATCGAGTTTCCCAGCCGTGTTCGAGATAAAAACTGTTTCAACATATCAATATATAAATGGGTATCGCCCAAGGTCAGTAATCACTCCAATATTTGTACACAATTTTGTTACGCCCAAAATATCTTTGCTAAATTTGAAATTTAATTTCTCAATCTCCTATTCCTTGAAAATGTAAAAGAGGGAAAGAGATCTTCTTTTTGGGTATTATATTAATAATACTCCAATTCTTACACCCATATAGGATAATAGGTTTAATACAATGATCAAATAAACGTAAATAAGTTTTGACACTGTTAATACTAGTAAGTTTGAAACATGCTTTCATACTCTCTAATGCAGAACCTAAATTCATAATATTAACCTCGGTATATACAGAACCTAAATTCATAATATTAACCTCGGTATATACAGAACCTAAATTCACAGTAACCTAGGTATTTTGTTATTTGTTACCACTGGGCAGATGCCACAGCCGGTGGACTGTTAGTCCCCGAGGGTATTCACCAACCCAGTAGCCAGTACTTCGGTACTGGCCCGAAAACCGATTTTATTTGAAAATTTTAAATATCTAGATTTAAGAACATTTTGTTAAAACCTAAGGAGTATCTCCCTCTTGCATAGCTCTGTCCTTAGCTGATTTTGGTTTTCCTATTTAGACTCTATTGGTCATTTGTTCTCTATCAGCGTTTACACACATTTCGGTTCATGGACTTCTAAATGTTTTGATTTGATCTACACTGATGAGACATAAGTTGTCGAAATGCGCATATGCAGAACCTAAATTCACAGTAACCTCAGTATTTTGTTATCTGATACAATTGTTTTCTTGCTTCATTAATTTTTCCAGTATTTTCAATAATCAAACCCAAATATTTATAATATTTAACACATTCTAACTTCTCGTTTCCTATTATAAAATTATCTGTTATAACTCTACCATTGTTATTAAAAATGATTACTTTTGATTTATTAATGTTGGTATCTAAACACCACTCGTTACAGTAATCGTATAAAATATCAAGCTTATTTTGAAGTCCTATCTTTGTTTCTGAAAAAATAACCAAGTCATCCGCATACAAGAGACGAGGATTTTTTTTGTCATTTAGGGTTACTGAGTCAAGTGAATTTTCAAGTAATGTGGGGAGGTCATTTATGAAAATTTAAATATGTTGGACTTAAAACATCCCTTGTCTCACACCCATATTTGAAGTAAAAGACTGTCAATTTGTTTTTAACTTTTACACACAGTATATCTGTAGTATACATAGATTGTAATATTCTGTAAACATAGATTACACCACAAGATCCCAATCATTACCATATTTTATCCACTAGAGATAGTTAAATTTTAAAATTTGAATTGCGAGGCTTGCCGAGCATTTTAAAATTTTTAAATCTAATTATCGAGAGTGGATAAAATATGGTAATAATCGGGATAAAGTGGTGTAATCTTTTTCTCTAATGATCAATGATAAACACCGTGAATTGTATTCCGAATAGATTTGGCGGGAAATAGCACGGGGCTTTATTCAACATACGTTGAATAAAGAAAATTTATCTAACGGGTCAAAACCGGTTTAAACTTGACATTCATTAGAGAAAAATAATTATTTACTAGTATATTACATAGCTGCAACTTGTACATAATGCCAACATGAATGACTGTGTCATAAGCTTTTCCTAAAGTCAACAAAGCATGCAAATAGTTTTCTGCTGCCAGTTTTCAAATATTTCTCAATTACATGATCCATTAAAAATTTGTCAAATCTGTTATTTAAAATAAGATTAAAAAGTTTGCCTAAGCTATTATTTATTGCTAGACCACTATAATTTATTAGATTATTGCTATCTTCTGCCTTAAAAACAGGAGTTATGTAGCTTTCAGACCATTTCGTTGGATAGCACCCAGAAGTAAAAATAGCATTAAAAAGTTTCAGTAAAACATTACTTATATACGTCCTGGATGCCTTAAGCATTTAGTTGCTGATATTGTCAAGCCCGGACTTTTACCAGACTTTAATTTGTTAAAAGCATTATTCAATTCAGATTCTGTGATTTTGTGTTCTAGAAGAGAGAAACTTGTGTGCTTACCTTCTAGTAATTTCAATTTTTCTTCGATTTTTGACGTCTGATTTTTTTTATTGTTCGGTATAGAGACCAGAGTAGAAAAATATTTATACCATGTATCCCCATCAATACAATTTTCTGATTTGTCACTGTTCTCGTTACGAAGAAGATTCACAAGATTCCAGTATTCTTTAGGGTTTTGTGTTACCGAATCATCTAGACGGCTTTAAATAGTATTTTTGGATTCTCTTTTCTTGAATTTCCTAAGTTAAGCATATCTCTTATTCAACTTGAAAAATGATCCACGGATTATAGGATCTCTTGGATATTTACTCATTAATTTAATTTTTTCATCTGTTTTCTTCACCACAGTTATATCATGATCAAACCATTTATTTGTGTGTTTTTTTTTGTTTTTTTTGTTTTTTTTGTTTTTGTTTTGTTTTGTTTTTGTTTCTTTTCTTAAGTGCAGAGTTGCATACTTTTTCAAAAAGGGAGTGAAATTTGTTAGTCGCATTATCAATACTGTTTTGGTCTATTTCTATTTCCTCTTTCAAAAAACTATTAATCTCATTCTGTATAGCAGGGTTGGTGAAGGCTTTTTAAAGATTTATAAGACATTCACTATTCCAAATATATCGAGCTGGAAAATCCTTCAGATTTCATTCTTATTCTGACTATGAAATGATGCTAGAAGCTCAAAAGAAAGTTTACAATGACAATCTGAAGACGATGCTTTAAAATCTGAAACCCCATATAAAGTACATTACAAAAAAGTTTTTCTGGGACTAATACGTAGTCTACCACACTACAACCATTATACTTAATACGGGGTCATCTCATTGGTCCGACAGTCAATAGTCCGACAGTCATTAGTCCGACGGTCATAAGTCCGACAGTCAATAGTCCGACATTATATGAAATTATGAATTAAATCAAAATTTAAGATAGTATTCACTTTCCTCTTTTCTCGTAAAAGGGGTTCCATAGCGATTGCTGAGAAACATAAACCTTATGGAAAATTGTTCTTCTGGTATTGGCAAAATAAAAAGGGGAGTATCTAAAGTGTTGGTCTTTGGGCCTTTGTATTAAATAATATATATAAATGATATTGCATATTAATTAATCAAAGCCTTCAATTTGATGGAAATCATTGAAAATATTTAAGGATATATTTTAAAAATTAAAAAAAAATCATTCTACTAATGAAATCAGGGTATATATTAGAATGAATTATGTCATTCAACCTTTCAACAAATCATGTAATGGCGAAATATGTGCCCATTATTGTCAAATAGTCTTGTATTTCAAAAACAATTTGAGATGGAGGTTAAGTTTGAATAACAGAAGTCTTCAACTTATCAAGAATTACAATTCGTACATATTTTCAACAGGTTCCTATCTCATCAAAGATGACCGCCACCTGGGAACATAGTTTAAATGTAAATTGTAACTTGAAGGAAACCGTTTCATACATCAAGTTGATAATAACTAGGCATGGATGATCGTATACCAGGGTTTGCATATCTGCACCAATACAAATCCAAAATGGCTCCCACCGGGGAATAGGACAATGTTGTGAATTGTTTCTTGAAAACTGTTTCATACATCAAGGTGATATTAACTAGGTATGGTAAGATGATGGTCATTAAACATATGTATCTTAATACCTAGCAATTTTACAAACAGAGTAAATTACTGTCTCAAAAACCCTATGACCTTAGTACCTACATAGATCCAAGATGGCTTCAACTGCAGATCATAGTTTGACATTAGACCCTAGGGGGATATGTTGTAAATCGCTATTTCTTGAAAACCGTTTCATATATCAAGTTGTTATTTACTAGGCATTTTAACATGACAGTAATCTAACAGATGACTCATTTTTTACGAAATGACTGTCACCTAAGATTAATTATCAAACACTGTATGAAATCTTATTCGATCATTGAACATCAGATCTAGATGAGCTATACAGGCTCACATATGAACTCTTCTGGATCTAACTATCATCGTTGACTCTGGTAAAATAAAAACTAGAATTTACGATAAAAGGGATGATTTTGATTTCAGTATTACTTATTTCCCTTTTCTTGACGGCGATGTTCCTCTAGCCCCATCCTACGGAGTTTATATTTCTCAACCGGTACGATTCGCACGCGTTTGTTCTACTCTTGACGACTTCAATGAACGTAACCTTACTATCACTTCAAAACTTTTGCAGCAAGGTTACAGATTTCATAAATTGCTAAAATACATTTAAAAAGTTTTATCGAAGATATGAACAATTGATATCTAAATATAATGTCACTCGCAAACAGCTTATTTCTAAGGGCATTTCACGGAAATGTTGTTAAAAATGCCAGAAAATGATTAAAAATCTAGAAAAACTGGGACGTAACTTACAGTCTTTACGCAATAGGGGATATCGACAGGATATTCTGCACGTGTCCGTTAAATGAGCTTTGGAATCCAGTGACCTGAGGATTTTACACACATACTGGCCTCTCACTGCCGATGTCTACTGAAATACAGGATGATTCTTTACCAAACCCATTGGGAGTTTTGAATTAGATTTTTCTTCCGTAGTGCGACAGTGTTTTACCAGCAGACTAGGCTCCTTGAGCTAGC
>MJUU01053357.1:38243-49542 GCA_002080025.1 Modiolus philippinarum
ACAACAGAATATGAAAACAAAGACCAACTTGAATATGAAAACGCAATATAAAACATAAAATTGAACAGAAATACAATAAGACTTAAAATAAATGCAAACTTGTACGTCGAAAACATAAAGATAAAATGAAATCACGTAAAATCTCGTACTGAACGAGACTTGTTAAAGGTCACAGAGATCAAGATGATAATGTGACCAATAGATTTAGATGACTGAAGGTATCTCGAATTGGTATATGACATGACTAAGTTCGGATTAAAACTGATTTTGGGCCGAATTAGGGCCGACTAAGGCCGATTTTTGATTTCAAAGGGCCGATACACTACACGACAGCACTGTAACACCAACACTAATCGCTTTAGATGACTAAAGATACCCTGAACTCATATACCATAGGTCCATAGTACGAATAGTTGGGATAAAGGCCAATTTAGGGCCGACTTAGGGCCGATCTCAAAATTTAAGGGCCGATATCTCTATAACAGTACGTTCTTACCCCTTAAATACTTTGACTAATCGCTTTAGAAGTATTGAAGTACATCGAATCCATATATGATATGCCTATAGTTGAACGATTTCAAATAAAGGCCGATTTAGGGCCGTTTAGGGCCGATATCTCGTTAACACTCGTAGATAGAGCTTCGAAACCTACACCAATCGATTCAGCGACCCTGGTTTACCCTAGTATGACATCACAAAGAAAGAAAATACGCAAACAATACTAATAAATAAGGGTTACTCCAAGTTCGGGTTTCCCCCGTTCTAAAAATAGATTTTAAGGAATCCCTCCCAACCTTGCGCATGCGCAACCCAATCACTTCTACATCCGGTCACGTGACTTCCGCTTCCGGTCACGTGACTTCCGTTACGTCATATCCGGTCTACGTCACTTCCGGCTCCACCACGCTCCACCACCTCAAATGTGAGGTGAACTGTGCTCATATCCTACTTGGAGAAACCCTTATTTATTAGTATTGTTTGCGTATTTCCTTTCTTTGTGATGTCATACTAGAGTAAACCAGGGTCGCTAAATCGATTGGTGTAGGTTTCGAAGCTCTATCTACGAGTGTTAACGAGATATCGGCCCTAAACGGCCCTAAATCGGCCTTTATTTGAAATCGTTCAACTATAGGCATATCATATATGGATTCGATGTACTTCAATACTTCTAAAGCGATTAGTCAAAGTATTTAAGGGGTAAGAACGTACTGTTATAGAGATATCGGCCCTTAAATTTTGAGATCGGCCCTAAGTCGGCCCTAAATTGGCCTTTATCCCAACTATTCGTACTATGGACCTATGGTATATGGTTTCAGGGTATCTTTAGTCATCTAAAGCGATTAGTGTTGGTGTTACAGTGCTGTCGTGTAGTGTATCGGCCCTTTGAAATCAAAAATCGGCCTTAGTCGGCCCTAATTCGACCCAAAATCAGTTTTAATCCGAACTTAGTCATGTCATATACCAATTCGAGATACCTTCAGTCATCTAAATCTATTGGTCACATTATCATCTTGATCTCTGTGACCTTTAACAAGTCTCGTTCAGTACGANATCCCACACGTGTTCCTTGTCGTGACGGTCAAATTTTCCAATTCTAAAATTCAAAAACGTTTCTGTACAGTAGAGATTATTTTGACTAAATGTAATGTAGGAATGACAATTTGGACCAATGTCCAACAGATTGTTTGGAAAATTTTTACGTAAAGACATATGGTGTACTTGTACATGAGATAATATCTCATGTGTACACTTTGATCAATTACTATTATCTAAATTTATGTAAATTCTAAAACTAAGGATTAACTCCCTCCATCGTAGTATTGTCCTTAGCTATATTTGATATTACAGATTATTCGGATTTCGTTTGGTTTTATGCATTTTAAACATTATTTTTGAAATGATGGATTTCCTTTGTTTGGGTTCTAGTGCTGCTGACGAGGAATTAATTTCCGAAATGGCCAGACAGCTCATTTAAATTATTACAGTTGGAGTTAACATATGTGTTATGGTCTCATGTTCATTTACTCCATACCCTTTCGTGAAATATTATGAATATCAGGAATACAATATTTTAGTAATGTCAGGTAAAGAATTGTATAAGTCAAGTAGGTTTTGTATAAGTAAGAATTTGCTACCCATTAATGAACAGGTTTGATATAGCTTAAATTTTCTCTGCCTTGTAGGTAAGTTTAAAACGAATAATCCCGATATAATTTATCCATGAACAGTCAGGTCAATTAAATAGCGTAATAATTTAATGCAAAAGGGTGTACGTCAGGGTGATGCTTTGTGAGGAATATTCAATACCTTCCTACTATAATTTATTACGTGCATCAAGAAGTGTTATCGTGCAAATTGATTTTGATAATTTATAAACGTTTTATCTGCAAGGCCGTTGAAAATCAGGGAATACCTGATTTAATAGTGGGCTTCAAGTAGTAAGGGGTCATTTATTATTTATTAAAAGACGTTCGTCCGGGGCATTATTCCAAAATAAAATAAATATGCTTGGTTCATGAGAGGTTCACTACTATCGAGAGAAACATATAACATAAATCGGATAGACGGGACATCATTTGTACATCTAAATTATTTTTATAAGTTCTAACTAAGCTTGTCTTTTTTTTAATCAAAAGGAATGATATTTGATCGTTCATTTTACTACTTTTAAGCTCTTTTTTTATTTGGGTTGATGTGTCGTTTAATGCCTCTTTACGAAATAGAAAAAAGCCCAAAACCTCAATTTTATCCTTGCTTGTTGGTGAACATCTCGTCACACATGCTCTAAAGTTGAAGATACCTTTTTGATGTCTCCACATTTTGATGAGACCATCTGGAATTCAGTGTAAATATGCACTACCATCGTTGAAATACCATTTTCTGGAAATTTTAAATTTCCCCGTTTATAGTCTAAACCGTTTCCAGATTTTGTTCAATCAATAGCGATATTTGATCTACACAGTTAACTTTTCTGGTAAAAATTGATCAATTATCGCAAGTCTACACCGTGAGTACATACAAAAACAAGGTCCCTCCAAGCTCATCAAAATGATTATGCTGGACCATATTTTTGGTGTCTCCAATGAAAGACCAACACCAAATTACCATACATTCGTGCAATTATCCCGACAAATTTTTCAGTGAAGAAATATGTGGAAAATATAGTCGATCTTACGCTTCAAATACGTGTTGGAATGCAAGGCCTCTTTCTGACAGCTTTTCTTCAAAGTAAATGATATCTGATGGACACAAGAGTAAAACGATTATCAACTTTGATGATATACATGTAAGTATTGACAAACGGATAAGAAATTCAGTTAATCGTTTTTGTTTACGATGTAAAAATAAATGACCCTACCCGTTACAAATGACTTTGTCCGTTACAAATGACTTTGTCCTCCATCTTGGTTCCGCTACACCGATGAACTCGAATTCTGCACCGATCGGGTTCACAACAGTGTTACTACACGACCTAAAGTAACCCTGCAACACCGGAAACCAAGATGCTTTAGGCGTGAAATCCGATTTGGTACGATTGAATTTAGAAAATGTATTTGAATAATCAACAGCTTGTTCTGAATCCTTGCCAAAAAAGAAAGCTTTGAGCAGACGACGCCGAAAGAAATGTTGAATATCCGTTTCATTTTGAAATGAATCCGGAAAAGGGGTGGTCGGAACAAAATTAAGACCTTTGAACAGGAGACTTTTTTGAGAGTCACTTAGGCTTACTGAGTCCAGTACACAGCGAACGATTTCTTCTAAATCATCTTCATTAGAGTGACAAATTTTGTTGCTGAAAGAATCGGTAGGTTTATCGGGGATAAGCTGTTGTATTTTGAATTTCGTATTGAAATTTGGTATTCACATAGTATAGTGGAGTGACCAAACCCACTTTTTCAAAAATTTAATGGTCAAAAATAATATACGGCCGAATTATATATAATTGGAAACTTTAGAACCTCTTCTTTCAGATTACAGATGTTGTCAATCAAAATTGTGGTACCAGTTTTTCAGGAAATTAGGTCAAAGTTCATGACCCGGATAACAGCAAGATAATTCAAAACATCTAAAACATTTCAATATGTGGTTTTCCGATTGAATAAAGTATCAAAAAGGCATACAAAAAGTAAAATGTTGAAAATATTTTTAAATCACGAAGTTATTTTTATTTAAATATACTGGACATTTTAGAACCGTTATCGTAAAAAGGGGGGTCGCTGATAGCAAACTTAAATTAGATGTGCAGAAAGTTAAATTACATTTAATTAAAACAATTTTCTACGGATTTTTGTCATTTGATATATAATTTGTGTTTCATTCAACAATTCTTATTGACAAAATCCTAAAAATAAGATATATTTTTGTCAAACTTCTGCTTGAAACTGTTCATGATTTCAAAGCAAAAAATCAAATTCCATTTTAAAAAGTTGTAAAATAAGACATATGATGTTTCTAAAGAATGCACATATTTTGAAGCTCATGTCCAAACAAAATTTTGTTTTTTTTTTAATTCATATAATTTATAAACTTATATATGCCTGTTAACTTCTATGAATCATCTATAAATGTATAACGACTTGCAATAATGTGGAGGTAAAAGAAAAGTACAAGATGACATGAAGGCTTAAGAAGTATAACCAGAGACCAACTATAATAGCTAATACAGAACTTTGCATAGGAGATCCTAAGATGTCATACCAATATCGCTGATAAAATTCTAAGCCCTAGAAATTGACTTTTGCGTACGTTGTCAGAATCTTATAGAAAATGTAAAGCAGATATAAGTCAGGAAATGATATAAGATTGGCACTAAAATTATATAAGTATATCATAATTTTATGCCTACACCAATCATATTTTACTAATTTTACCCTTTTAGCGGCTGTAACACTTACTCTTAACGAACACAGCCCAAAACATGACTGCTGCTACAAAGGGGTCTTTAGCGTGCAAACGCATGACTTCTCCAATACCCGTGGCAGAGGTTTAACGTCCATAATCTGACTGGACATAAATATACCACAAAAATAAAAAAAAATAATAATAATACCACTGATATAAGCCAAACATGACACTTGCAAAGCAACTATACAGACAAAACATAACAAGTAAATGGAACATCTATTTATGTATTTCTAAATCAACGTATACAAATAAAATGCTTTCTGGCCACAACTTTTGTGTTCACTGTAGTGGTTTGTGCATTTTTGCATACTTAAGATTTGCGACATGCACATAAATCGGTACAAGCGAGGTTTTGTTCGGAACAGACGCAAGGGGATTACCCTTGCATGCACATACAAGGTCATGTAAGAATTCTGAGGACATTTGTGCCTCAAAGAATATCGGTTTCAGTGAGTTTTTTCCCATTTTTCCAGCCGTATTCTAAAGGTGATGGAATCGGTGCTAATGGGTCATGCGATGCAGTCCAGATTGTCGTTTGAAGTGGAGCCCGAAGAATATGCTGCCTGACTTAATTTGCATCTCGACTAGTAGCTATTTTGACCCGTAGTTTGTTTACATCACGTTGTAGTCTGAGGAAGCTGTTCCTCTGGTCTTTCAGCCTTGAAACAAACTTTATTGAAGAGGATATGGCGGTGTCTTTATCAAAAGATGACAGTTACTCTTAACAACTGTCCATCAATACCTTGATTGCAGACTTCTTTCCAAAATACGGAAGTTACTGTGAATTAAATTTTTACATATACGCATTTTGAAAACGTATGTCTCTTCAGTGCAGATCAAAATAAAAAATTTGGAAATCCATAAACCGAAATATGTAAAATCTGATAATGACCATATTACCAATAGGGCGTAAATAGGAAGTCAACTAAAAACAGAGCTATGCATGAGAGAGATACTTTTCCGAAATTTATATATTGCAAGTTTTCAAATAAAAATCGGTTTTTGGGGCCAGTACCGAAGTACTGACTACTGGGTTGGTGAATACCCTCGGGGACTAACAGTCCACCAGCAGAGGCATCAGCCCAGTGGTAATAAATAACAAAATACCGAAGTTACTGTGAATTTAATTTCTGCATATGCGCATCCTACAATGCCGACGTAGTATCGCATCCAGATAATGCGTGTGCAGCTGGAAAAAGTCTGCACGTGAATTCAGATAGAGATGAGCATAACTGATGAATCGGTAGAAATCGTCGCCCATCTTTAACACTGCTAATAGTTCCTAACTGGATCCAAACTTTGGCTGGAAAGGAATGAATATGTAGGACGATAACGACTGTATCAGAAGTTCTATATGATTGTTCGCCCGTCTATACCCTTTTCTATGTACATTTTATCAGCATGCATCGCCTGAAGGACCATATGGATGTCAGCTTCTTCCCGGTGGCTGTTAAACTCAGGAAAATTTGACCCATCTTGCTCTGTGAAAGATTTGACAACTTCTGGGTTTCCAATAGCATCAGCAATATATACACCTCGCCATAAGTTAAGCAACGCCTTTATTTTTTTAAAGAATTCATTTTGAATCTTCCCAGCCGTTCAGCAACTCAGACTCATAAAGCAATGCTTAAACGAAATCAGAAAACCAAGAGTGTAAACATAACTTTAAAACGTCAAAAACCAACGGATTTTCGTTAACAAAGAACAGCTGTAATATGCTTGCTAGTGTATTACTGATAACATGAAACGGCTTCTATGAATTCTTTTGGGGGCATTTTAAAATCTGTAATATCCGTAGAGTTGATCCGTTGTAAAAATAATTGAATATGTTAGTTATTTTGGAAATATAAATACCTTTTCCTTCTGTAGCATATATTTATTGGTGCGTTCCCTGAATGCCAACATTTTTTAAAATCACATAATTAAATATTGTTGTTTTAGTAGTTATGAAGGGGTACAGTAAGGGGCTTGATTAGATATAAATTTCAATAATCAAATTAGTCGAACATAGGTAGACAAAATGAAAGAATTTTGTAAATAATATTGTAAATTTTAGGGTAAAATATGAACAAAAATGACAAAAATGTAACATTTTTGAAACAATATTATACATTTTGTCGTGAACAAATGTGAGCAAAAATTTTGTGTTGTTTTTATTGGCAAACAAAATGATATTAAATCAATTTATATTTGAATTAAATTAAAGATTTTTCGTATATAATTACTCAGTTACTTTTTCGTGTAAAAAAAATAATAATACTAACAGATTTTTTTTGGAAAAAAAAATGTTTTTTAAGAATTGAAATAAGAATCTTTTAAATAAAGAGTCAACAAGACAATCAAAAACATAGGTAATCAACGATTACAAAGTTCGCCTCGTTATGGCACATGGACACAGAAACCCAATTTCGCCAGGGTGCTCAGTTACCATCCCTTATACAAAGGCTAAATGATCTTACCGTGTACAGTTATGGAGACCTGAATTCCGACATAAACGGAAAAGTGACCTAATTTTGCCTGGATGCTGACCTACTGCCAAAGATGCATGCACATGCAAGGTTAGATGATCCTACCATGTACAGTTACTTAAATTTGAACTCTAACACAAACTTGAATGTAAGTCAATCATGCGGAAAATATAGGTCAAAGTGACCTAATTTTGCCTGGATGCTGACCTACCCCCAAAGATGCATGCACATGCAAGGTTAGATGATCCTACCATGTACAGTTACTTAGATCTGAACTCGGACCTAAAATTAAATGAAAGCCAGTCAAGCGGAAAATGTAGGTCAAAGAGACCTAATTTTCTTAGAGGCTGTGAGATAGCCCAAGATGCATCTGCACACAAAGTTTGATGACCCTACCCTTCATAGTTGCAGAGATATATGCCCAAATGCGGACGCGGACGTAGACGTAGACGTAGACGCGGACGCGGACGCGGACGAGGACGCCGGGGGTACACCAATAGTCCCCCTCAACTTCGTTGAGGCGAACTAATGACAATGAACACCGCACAATATTTTTCAGGTAATTAAGAGGTACAATAATTACCCTATATAAGGCCCCATAATCCTCACTAATGAGCACCTACAGAATTCCTTGATTTATAAAATGTTGGCATTCAGGCACACAGCCATATTTATTATATTAAGACCCAAACTGATCTAGTGTTCTTTCAAACAAGTAATCTTTCCGTTGTTCTGCAGATAAAAGAAGGCTAGTTTTGCTGTTCTCAGTCAAAAAACAAAGTTTCTCGTCGTCATTTAACTGTTTGGCAAATGACACATTTGTCAAATATGTCAATCCTTTTTTTACGCTAAGAAGCGCTGGGACCAAGCTTAAATAGACTTTGAATGCCTGACATTTTTCGTATTATATGCATGTTCTTAATAAAAAAAAACATGCCCTTCACAATTCTAATCAATCTAAGAAATAAACACAACAAAAATAGTCAACAACAATGCACTCAGAACTTTACAAATATCAACATAAAACCAATTTTATACTAAACGTATTGTTAAATTAAACGACTGAAGTCAAAAAAAAAAAAAGAAATAAAGAAAAAAAACCAAAACAACAAAACAATTGTTTAGTATGGTGCATTCGAAAATCAAGGTTGAAACAAAATAGTTGTAAAAGAGGGGGTAGAGTCCGTGTTTAATCAAGGATTTTGAATTTTATGTTGCATTTTCATTCGATGCTATTTGGATAACAGAGAGCACAAATATCGGTCAAATGTTTTATTATGGTTAGCACTGGAATGAAACTTTTTTATGATTTCATTTTCTAAACAATTCTATTTATATATTTCATTTAAATACATTTGAAATGTGGTCGAAGCTTGAAATTCACAGGTAATATGTATTTTAAACTTGAAGAATTCAAATGAAACGGCTTCTATGAATTCTTTTGGGGGCATTTTAAAATCTGTAATATCCGTAGAGTTGATTCGTTGTAAAAATAATTGAATATGTTAGTTATTTTGGAAATATAAATACCTTTTCCTCACATAGTATGAAAGCAACTTTTCGCAGAAATTGCGCAATAAAAGTTGATTTTAAAAAAACTGAGCCATACGATTGTTTGACAACAAGTCAAATTTGATGGATAAATCATTTTTCTACCCACGAGCAAAATTTTAGCCGTATAGTATTAATTGCAATTAAACTCCGTTATTACTGGACTATTCGATACTTTGTCACTCCACTAGTATAGATAACTAATGTTTTACTTCTCGTTTTTGATTACGTTCAAGATTTGGCACAATTTTTACAGGTAATATCTTTGACACGTCATTAGTAATTTACGAAGGATATGGAGTAAATGAACATGAGACAACAACACATATGTAAACTCCAACTGCAATAAATCTGCATTCTCTCGTCCTTTCCATTTTCTTCTCCGTATTTCAGCCCGGTAGTCCCCTATAGTTAAAGGTCATACGGCCGAAACGTTGGGCAGTCTTCCCTTCTTTGCATTTTTGTTCATTTTTATGTGTTTTTAATTTGTATATTTTTGTGTTTTTTACCTTTTAATGTTGGCCAATTATACCATTTTTATTTTGTTCGATAATTATTTTGTGGCCATCGCACAATATATATATTTTTATATAAATGTAAAATTTGGATCACAGTAATCTTATTTACATTCATAGACGATCATTGTTCACCATAAACATGTTCATTGACTTCAGTATCAAAAAGTGCTTTATATGTTACTCGTTATCACTGTACAAGACGAAAAATACAATAGCTCTATTTTTTTTTAAATGTCTTGGATTAGGCTAGTTGAATTTTTCAGACACTTTTTCAGTTTTACCCGCTCTAGTAGTAAAAGCTCGCATGAAGTCTTATTCTTTTCGTAAATAAAATTATTGAGTCATTTTTCAGAACTGATAAACTCAAATGCAAGAAGAAATATTGTCTTTGGTGATGCTACAGGTGCGGATCAAGGCAATTAGAAAAGGGTTTTCTAAATTGAAATGCCGAGCGGAGCGAGGCGCAAAAATGTTTTGGGGGTATTTCTTGATAAAACATAAGGATATTCATTGAAAAAATGCATGATTGTCCAGAAAAAGGGGGGTTCCACCCCGGAACCCCCCTTCTGGATCCACCAATGTGCTAAGAATGAAATGCGTAGTTGAATATGTATAACATTGTCTTACTGCTTTGTGTTTTATCAACATGTTTTTCAATTGTCAAAGATCGAAGATTCAAACAACTTTCAAAAATCAGTATGTGTGACTTTTCATTGCTCACATTTTCTTTTCTCATCATGTAGCTATTGGTGTTCAATGAGTGTTTTTCAATTTTAACTCTTGTCGTAGAGATGAAGTATTATTCTTTCGACTAATTTGTCATATATATAATCTATTCCGATTTCTTTGACTGTTGTTATTTTTCTGCGTAATAATATAGCTACTGTCTACAACTGTATAACTTCTTCGTCTACAGTTTGCTTAACTTTGGAATTCGAGCTAAAAAGTCCCACAACACCGTTAAATTATATGATATTAAAAAGGGCAACAAGTATATAATATTCTAAGAAAAAAAACGTGTCAAGACTTAAGGTTATAAAATGTATGTTGTGATGGAAGTCTATTTTATTTTAAATTCCCGGCACCTGAATTGGTTTTCAGGGGCTCCGGCTACACAGCTGTCGGGCGCGTCCCTAGTTGATGGATAGGGGAATGCTCTGTCTATGCGGGGTAGTCAGGTCATAATACAGAAAGCCTGTGTGGAGAAACGCAACGCTCCATGCAGTATAAAGACCCCTTCTATATGACGATAGTTCAAAATTGTATCTTTATAAAGGATTGAAAACTGCTTTTAAGCTAGAGGAATACCTTAAACAATTAAAAAAATTTAATAGTCGTCAACTTATCACAAAATTTCGAATTAGTGATCATAACCTTGAAGTAGAAGTAGGGAGATATAAGAAAATACCTCGAAATCAAAGAATATGTTAAACTTGTAATGTCATTGACAACGAAGAACACTTCTTTTTTCATTGTCAAATTAACAATAATATAAGACAGAGTTTCATTGAAAACATAAATAAACATGTAACTGATTTTAACCAGCTTGATTCTCCATCAAAGTTAACAAAAATCTTGAATCCAGATACAAGTATATTGTCCAGTGTTGTTGACTATATAAAGCGGTCTGTAGAACTGCGAAAATGAGGTCCACATTGGCCAATTTTACTTCATTAAATATAATTAATCTTCTTGTTACCATGATTATATGTTGTAAACAATTTGTGTGTCATTGTATTGTTTATATTTTGCTTTAACCCGTTAGGGTTTATTTGTGCAAATAAAGATAACAAAACGTTCTATATTGTCTAAAGAGAGCATAGTCGCTAGGACTCGTATAGAAGGCTAATTTTCCTG
>MJUU01053358.1:0-18894 GCA_002080025.1 Modiolus philippinarum
AACCCAGGAACAGGCACCATCACAGAATGACCATGCTGGTTTGAACTCGGTTGGACACACCGCTAACGCATAAGAGGTTCCTTCAACATCAATTTCTTCAAACCTTAGACTAGATGAGGATACTGTGCTACAGAACACACAGGATGTTGAGACTCAAGCAGGTCCATCGCTGTTCCAGCGGCAACCAGCCCTTCCTGTGCGGAGTCACAACGTGCCCAGAGCCAGTGACCAACAACCTGATGCCGGTCTTATACCACAGAACACATCTGGTATGTTTGTATATCCTCCTAATGTAGTCAGGGGTAACACAGGGGCCACATCGGGGCTTAACTTGAGGTTGGTAGATGACCAAGAGGGGTTTGCTCCATCGTATATTTCAAGCGTAGTTGACCCGGTTAGTGCCCATATCCCCCTTAAGGTAAAGGAGAAAATATGGGCAGGGGAATATATAGATATGAGCATATTATTAAAATCAGCCAAAGATTTGGCGTCACACTCTGAATTAAGTGGTGACCTGTCCGTGAAGGGCGGCTTGCTTACGGTAGTGCCTCAAAAACCGGGTACCATTTCAAACATTCGCACATGGACATCAGCTTATATTATATTTATGTGAGTTATGCTTGAGAAATGGCCCAATAAAGGACAAGAGTTCCTTAAATATATGTATAATATAAGGCTAGCTTCTACAAGGGGATACTGCTCTGGCTGGGTACTGTACGATGAGCAGTTTCGCCTCCGTAAGGCACGTTGCCCACATTCTTCATGGTCCGACATAGATATGGAGTTGTGGGTCCTATACGTCTCCACACCACAAAGGTCAATATACCAGGACAACTTTAGTTTAAGCCGCCAGGCCTTTTATTATAAAAAGCTAGAGGAACAAAGGGGGTCTCATTTTGGTCATGAAAACAGAAATGTAGATGTTCAGAAATCATCTGCCGTTTGTAAAGGATATAATTTTGGTAGATGTGCTTTCGGAGTAAAATGTAAATTTGTACATAAATGTTTCAGGTGTTCCGGAAATCATCCCGTCTCAATCTGCAAAAAGAGGTAAGAAATTTCAAGTGTATTCGTTGGGCTATTCGCCTATTTCTGTTAATGAAGTAGAGAATTCATTAATATCGTATCCATTGAAATTAGTAGCAAAAGAGTTGGTAGAAGGCTTAAAATATGGATTTAAACTTCAATATTCAGGTTCACGTTTACCGGTTATGTCTAAAAATTCTAAAAGTGTCGTAGATCATGCAGACTTAGTCAGGGAAAAAATAAATAAAGAAGTAGAGCTTGGTCGAGTAGCTGGTCCTTTCAGTTATCCACCTTTTCCGACTATTCGGATTTCGCCGATATTTTTGGCACCCAAAAAGGACGGAAATTTTCGCCTAATTCACAATTTATCCTATCCTACGAACATGTCAGTGAATGACTGTATAGATGATCAGTTTTGCAAGCATAGATGATGCCGTGGCCTTAATAAAACGAATAGGCATAGGCGAAAAGTTGGTAAAAGCAGACATTAAAAGCGCTTTTCGTTTACTGAGAATTTCTCCTTCAGATTTTGACCAGCTGGGTTTTATGTTCGAAGGTAATTACTATTTTGACCGCTGTCTCCCCTTTGGAGCCTCAATAAGCTGTTCACTCTTTGAAAAGTTTTCAACGGCACTTCATTGGTTTGTAGAACGCACTACTAAGAATCGAAATATTCTTCATTATATTGATGATTTTCTTTTTGGGGGTCAGGCCTGTTCATCAGAATGTCAAAAAACTCTAGATGTATTCAGGGATATATGCAAATCGTGGGGTGTTCCGCTGACTGAAGATAAAACAGTCGAACCTACAGAGATTTTAACTTTTTTGGGAGTCGAATTTGATACCTTGAAAATGGAAATGAGGCTCCCCAGGGATAAGCTTGTGAACTTAAAGCAAAATTTAGAATTTATTATACATTCTCGAAAGGTAACTTTGCGTCAATTACAATCCCTAATAGGATTACTAAATTTTGCATATCAGGTTGTCGCTCCTGGTAGGGCTTTTTGTCGGAGATTGATTGATGCTACATGTAAGGTCAAAAAAGCGCACCATAGAATAAGAGTTTCGCATGCGATGCGTGAAGATATTAACGTATGGATTCTATTTTTAGACCAGTATAATGGAGTTACAGTCATGTTTGATGATTTTTGGGTTGCTAACGATGTTATCCAACTTTTTACGGATAGTGCTGGGGGACAAAATAAGGGATTTGGAATTTATTTTCAGGGCAAATGGGCTCACAGTTGTTGGCCATTCGAATGGGCAGAAAATGGGCTATTATCAGATATTACATTTTTAGAGCTATTTCCAGTTGTCGTTTCATTGTATATTTGGGGTGTACAACTCAAGAACAAGAAGATACTTTTTAATGTGGATAATCAAGCAGTTGTTACTATTATCAACAAAAAGTCCTCAAAGTCAGGTAGAGTTATGACCCTTGTCAGAAAGTTAGTTAGTTTTTTGCACTTTGAAATACAATACTATGATAAAGGCAGAACACATTCCGGGTAAAATAAATTTAATTGCTGACTCCTTATCCCGTTGCAATTTTCAGCGTTTCAGGTCCCTTTGCCCAGAAGAAGATCAATGCAGCACTCCTATCCCAGACCATCTATGGAAGCTCTAAATATCCAGGCAAATCATCTTGTAAATATTTCGATGGCACAAAGCACATGGAAAACCTACAAAACGGCAGCGGAATCGTTTAGCATTTTTAGGTCCCATTATAATCTAAAAGAAATTTGGCCCGTATCTCTAAGCGTCTTGATTTACTATATCGCTTATCTCTCCCTCAAAGGTTTTTCAGTCTCTACAGTAATGACCCATATTTCTGGTATAAGCTATTTACACAAAATCCGTTCGTTGCAAGATACTACCAAATCGTTTTTAGTTAGCAAATCATTAGAGGGACTCAAAAGGGAAAACCCCCAAAAATCGGACCCAAGAGTTCCGATTTCACTCGTTCTACTGAAACAACTGATCGCATCTCTTCAGTGTATTTGTTCCTCTACATATGAGTCGAGTTTGTTTTCATCAGCTTTCAGCCTTTGTTTCTTCGCGTTACTTCGTGTTGGAGAAATTGCCTCCGAAAGTAAAACCGATCCAGGGATTCACGTTATCCGACTTAAGGATGTTTCATTCGAAAGACGTAACTGTAACGAGGAACTCCATCTAAACATAAAAAATTCTAAAACAGATCAATATTCTTCAAATACGACGTTAATTATTCGCGAACAAAAAGACGAGTCGTTTTGTCCCGTCCGCTTATTAAAACATTTTTTACGTATCCGCCAACATTCCAGCCCTTCTTCTAATTTATTCATACATTTTGACGGCTCGAACCTAACCCGTTATCAATTTTCCGCAGTTTTAAAGAAATCATTATGTTTTTGCGAGGTCAAAGGTCATTTCAGATCGCACTCTTTTAGAATAGGGGGTGCAACTGAAGCTAAACGTTTAGGCGTTGATGATGAAACTATTAAAAATTGGGGCCGCTGGACATCTGAAGCTTACACAAGGTACATTCGTTTAAATTTCTAAGTAACTCGATCCATTTTTAATGTATGTTAAGCTCACGAACGATCTGGATTATAGGATCATCCATAGTGTACTGGGCCAAAAAAGAGGCTGTTTCTAGACCCGGGGGAATTCAACTTGGCTTACAGAGATCAGGTGGTTATATTGTTTGGCTTGGTGAAAGGGGTATGACTTGGGGAGACTTCAGTATGGTTAGAAACAAAAAGTTAGGAGATAACAACCCTCCGAGCTTCTTGGTAGTACAATTAGGGTCGAATGATTTGGGTTTTATCAAAACAGAAAGGCTGTTTAGTGACATAGAATGTGACCTGCTTCGCTTACATGCCATGTTCCCAAATATAAGGATTATTTGGTCCGAAATACTTATGAGACGTTACTGGCACAACGCCCAGTCTGGTTAAGCAATAGAGAAGGCTAGAAAGCGTGTAAATCGTAAGGTCAGAAACTTGATCTTAAGTATTGGCGGGTGCGCTATAAGACACCTTAACATACGTTCAAAAGAAAAGGATCTATATAGACATGATGGAACACATTTGTCTGCACTTGGTAATAAAATCTACCTCAATAACATATAGGGAGCTTTAGAGAAATTTATGAGCTCTTCAGGCCCGACTATTTTTCCTGGTTAGTAGGCAAAGAAATTTACCTAGGTGCGACTGAAGCTCGGAGTGGGATTTTTTGCTTTTGGTGGTAGGGAAATTTTGTTTGGCGGTGAGTGTGCATGCCCACTCATTTGGGTGGATGTGGCAAGATGAAAATGGAACATGTCCCCACGTTGTACGTTAGCTTAAATTTGGGGTTTTCTTCTTCTGTGTTACCACAGAGTAGAGTTTGGGTCTTCTTTGAATGTACCAGAGAGACCGGTTTTTGAATTGGTACCAATTCGGAACTTTTTGTTCTCTTTGAATACAAATAATATTGATCAATTTTACGTGCAAACCAAAGAGTTCATGGGGGGAAATATTTGCAACCGAATCGGGGATCATGATTCATTACATCTCTCTATTTGGTGACGTACGTAGAGGATGGTAGCTTTCACTGCTTACCAGTGAAGCACAGGCTTGCCTAAATTAAGGTTCGGCGGTTTGTACCTTCATCTTGCCTCTTCCTACCTCCACAAAATTCTCACTGCAGTCATGTTCATCCAAATACTTGTAAGGTAATTTTTGTCATAATAAGAAAATTATGAGGTAAAAGTACGAGACAAATTAAGTGAGTTCACGTGTACTTTATGTTTACTTATTGACCTTCATCTCGCAGTTGGAAATCGGGCTCGTAACGCTAATTTTAGGTTACAGTTAGGGTAATATGGAGTAAAATGTACGAGACGAATTCGGCGAGTTCTTTTGTATACTTTATTGTTGTCCTTCATCTTATAGTGGTAACTGATTGGATTTTCAAAGTAAATATTGTTGTTCTTCATCTGAAAATGTGGTAAAGGGTAGTGTTGTAACGAAAGTAGTATAACATTTGAATGGCGTTATATCAATGGGTGTCGTTGGCTTTGGAGATTTGTTGTTCAATCGAATCTCTGATTAATGATATGATATATCCGAATTACATCAATATTTACCTTTTCCCCATGTTATCTTTTCTTGAATGTGATGTCCAATCCAATACATCTCACCTGGAATCATACAATTTAAATCTTTAATTTCTTTCCTCGGTCTTAAATACCGTCCTGCATACCCACATTTCCACCGTGCATCTTGCCATGTACTCTTGTCATCAAAACAATCTTCTAGAACTGAAAAGTGTATTTTAAAAGTGATGACACATTCGGTGAAATAATGCGAATTTCTATTTTGTTTTTGGTGAACGTTCTTTTCCTTTTATCATACAATCTTTATTTACACTTTTGTCTCTCGAAGCTTTGGCATAAGAAACATTAGTTTGAATTTATTATCGTTTTGCCAATTAGCATTTACTTGGGAACTAATTTCTCTCTTTTTTAAATTACATTTGTGCAAGAATGATTTTCCTTTTCCATATAAACATTTGTATGAGAATGATGTAGGTTTGTTTCAAATCCGTTCTTAATCATTCGTAATGAGGAACAATAAATTCATGTACTGTACCCATAACAGATATCAAAGTTACAGTGCATTGAATTTACCGAAACGAGCATTACAAAGAACAAACAGGAAACTCATTAAATTGAAGAAAAAAAAAGAAAAAAAAACCGAAGTTGGAAGTCTCCACAAGTGACGGGACTCCTCTTCTGCTTATGTCCTCTTCGGTGATATCAAAATTCTCAAAGACAGTCCAATGACCGTATGGAATGAATTCAGTGTGAAGGTTAATACTAAATTACAGAAAAGGATATTGTCAGTAGCCAAGATCTAAAGGGCAAAATGACAAATTGGGTGCAAAACAAACTGAAGGAATCGTTAACCACAGTGGTTGCGACTCTCTGCAATTCAAAATAAATAGTAAGTTAAACTGGTTAAATGGCACGCCAAACCTCTCCATTATGGTAGTGTCTGGTAGCAAATAAACAGCAATAAGTATTAAAGGGTCGAAGACAATGAAATAAAATGTTCGTCAAAGTACTGAGTATAAAAAAATAATCTAAAATCACATTTAGGGCCTAACTTCAAATTTTTCCACAAACGACTGTAATCTATTAAAGAACCTTTTAAATGATCGTATCAGACGGACGTTTTTGAAGCCATGATTAAAAGGAGGCACGAAGATGACTATGCTTAATGAGAAAGTCTGAATAATTGGAGATTGCTCCAGCGTAACGATTCGATTCGGCTTCAAACATACATTCCGAAGGTAGCAAAGTTTGGATTATTACTTTCCATTTTACAGGCATCAAAAATCAAAGTCTTCCTTTTGTAGTTAATTGGAATACTGGGATGATAATTCTGGTCGAATTCGAGATATAAGTCCAAAAATATTTAGATCTAGAAGTTATGTTGTTTCTTTTATTTCTTATTCTGGTGGATGTGTTGATTGGCCCAATTTAGCAAACAATGTGCTGTCAATGGAGAGAACATCATCATTGTTTCTACAAGTTAAAACCTGATGCAGAGCATCAGGTCGCCACAAAATATTTTGACGACTGTGATTTTGAGTGAAATAATTTGAAAAATTGATTTCTTTTGCAATTTTTCATACAAATTTAGGTTTAATCTTATATGAATATCCTTCATTTAAACCAACAAGTGGAACCTGATTTCTTTCTGCAGTTTATAATTGCGTTTCAATTTAATCTGTCATCAGATACGTACTCAAGTTATAACACCATAAAAGAACATTCTTACAGATCATTCTATTTCCAGTAGCAGTGAACTTTGCCTTCAAATCAGTAGGATTCTTCCTCTGTTACATGCATCCAACTTTCAATAAAATTTATTCGGGATAACTTAACATAAAAATCGCCTTTTTCAAAAAAAAAGATAAGAAAAGAAAAAAAAAGAAAAGAAAAGAAAAAAAAAGATAAGAAAGAAAAGAAAAGAAAAAAAAAAGAAAAGAAAAGAAAAAAAAATAACCTAAAAATAAAAAGGTTCCTCCAGTATCCTCACTGTACTACAATTTCATGTTCATAAAGGGAAACTACAGCCATTAACAAAAAAAAACTATTTGTTTCGAAGAGGTAATTTAGTATTGGATAGCGAAAATACTTGGTTATAATTCTTGAGACTCTTGACCTTATGACGTATGAGCAAAGATCATTGTTGTAGGTCTCATGGTGACCTCAAGATGTAGAACAACAATAAAAGCTTTGCCCCGCTGCTTGGTTTTACCATGCTGTTTTTGCGGATACTTTTTCTCGTGTGTATCTACTCCATATCCTTTCACTGTTTATTGCGGATAGACACATCTGTAAACTGATTGACACTGCTGATTAATTGGTGTTTTGTTTTGTTTTGTTTTTTGTTTTTTTTTTTTTGGCAAAGAGACATAACTTCTAGGAAAAAAGTTCAATCATTATATCTAATTTATTATTTATCCATATTTCTTCCTGTTAAAACAAATATTGTATAGCGTTTGCGTATGATTGCGTATGGCATTTGTTCCGTTGGAATTTTTTTTTTAATTTCATAAACATTTCCCTTAACTACTTACTATTCATTTCAGTCATCAAACCACACAAAAATGACTATGTTAGAGATCGCGATAACTTATCTGACTTTAATTATTTACCCCGATATTACGATTCAGTGTGACTGTGACATACCAATGATCTGTTAACACGAGTCATTTTAACTATTGCCTATCTGTTGACATGTGTCATTTTAACTATTTCTAATTTTGATTTTTAAATAATTGTGAAATATTTCAGTCTCTCCCCAGCGTTTGTAAAAACATAAAAGCAACGAACTTTCCTTCACTCGATGTAAATATTTAACAAAGTGGCAGCTGTCCGATAATTTATAAACATTGATTCAGAGACATATATACCGCTGTGTAGTATGTCAAATGTCTAAAAATAGACATCTCTTTCCCAGACTGTATAATTCTGTCAATGAACTCTGAACTTTTTCACACACACGCACAGGCTTTGTATAAAACAATACGATTTTGTATTAGCGAGCTGTTGTTTTCAATTTAAGACGTTATAATCTGATTGATCATATTTTAATCATTTTCTTTAATTTACTTCATTTTATTCGAAACTAAAACTTTCCAATTTGTGATCACGTGCCCCTCCATGAACACTTTCTAAAAGAAATCACAAATAAAGTCGCCGCGTCCTAGCGGCGACTAATAAGTGAGATTAATGGACCTGGCATATTTTTCCTTTGAGAATTCACGTGAACCTAAAGACATTCATTTTGGTAGGACTATAAGAATACGTCTAATAGAATGAGTAGAAAACCAATTTTCGACTTGCGTTTGATAGACTGCGGGTACCTCCAAATGTGAGAAAGATATTAATAAGAAAATCAAGCATGCTGTACTCCTGTTTTTCGTCGTATCAAGCTTTCCCTTTTAAATTGAATTTTGAAGAAAACGTTTTTGTTTATCAAGAGGAAGTGTGGTATGGAGCGTGGAAAATTTAAATATTTTGAAAATGAATGGGATATATGATTTTTCACTAAATCTTTTGAAGTATTAAATGTGATTTTACGTCTTTTTTTTGCTTCATTCTTGCCGTTGCCTGTAGACAAAATCATTGTTGGATCATAAACAAATCGGTGGTTGAACAAGATGAATATCCCGCTCTGATTCTTTCCTAGCATTGGCTATTTAGTAGTTTAGTTATCCAATACAGACAAGATACGTCTAACCTTCTTCACAATATTTTTAAAGATAATTCTGATAAAAAAAAACAAAATCATGAAAACAAATACATTACAGTTTGCAATTAAATTACAGGCATGTTTGACTGCGTTGTTTCAACATTTCACTGTGGTGTTTTTCTTTGGCGTTCGTTTTATTTCAGTTATTATTCAACAATTTAGCTTAAAAAATAAGATACAGAATGGGTACGTACATAATGTACTCCCCGAAATTGGTGTTATAACAATAAAGATATTAATGATAATACTTATGTCAACACTGTCGATGGTCATGGTACATGTTTGGTGTAAATAGTAAAATACCAAAGTCACTATTAATTTATTTTCTGCAAATGCGCATTTCGACGACTTATGTCTCATCAGTGCAGATATGTAACTGAGTAAATACTGACATTTGTTACTTGTTTGCTGATTCATTAACATTAAAAGTTTATTTTAGTAATGAAACCATTTAAATTACTAAAAAAGATTTCACAATATACAGTTAAACTGACTTTGTTTCTAACCGCAAATAAGAAAATTAAAAAAGAAGATATTTTTAATTGTATAAATATCGAAATAACTTGAAAGCATAGTTTACCGACATTAGATTCTCATTATCCATTCAATATTTATAACAATAGATTTCCGTAAAAACAACCAAGATAAAGCACTAAAACTTATCAGTTCTAATATACTTTGCCTATTTTAAATATTATTATTATGAACTGATGACTTAAATACCAAAGAATGTAAAAAGGGTGGATAAAAGGAAACATCTTCAATGGTTCATACCACAATCTGCCAGGGAACTACACAGGAAAAACACAAATAAGACAAAAGACAATAGTGTTATCTTAAGGTATCAAACCACTAATTCAACCAATCAGCTTGGAACAGATGAGAAAATAGACCTTTTGAATCTAAAGATACACTTTGTTTTCTTGCACCTTTAAAACTATTCGGGGGAATACACCCATTTAAACATTGATATATCAGGTTTATTTTAAGACCAAGTCCAATTGACCCGGTGGAATTTTTGATTGCTTAAAGGAGTGGAATTCCCAATGACTATTTTTGCGGAATGTTGTGTTGTCGTGGTACGCATTCATAGGTTGCTTTCCCCGACACAACGGGAATCTATTAGAAGGCTTAAAATGTATGATGAAAAATTGATATAATGTAGAGCAGGTATATGCCTTTCACGACATGGTCTTGGGAAGGTTAAACTATAATAAGATAAATTGTTAAGGGAGGTCTGAAAATTCCAAATTTTAGTTGAAAATGTTCAAGATATGAATTGGTGGTTACACACCTTAAGCAATACTTGATTCTAATTTTACTCTTAAAAAATCTTCCGGTCAAAAATTAAGAAAACTTCTGGTTGACAGAATCGAGAAAAAAAATGAGCATGTGTAGGATATTTTAGTCAAACAAGAACAACATTTACACATTGAATGATTATAAACAATTTGCCATTTTGAAATAATCGATACTTCAACAAATTTTCGAAAACGAGGCTATCACTTACTGAATAAGATTTGGCAATTTTGACAACTTAGGCTGTTTTCACTCGAATCTCTAGAGTGGCGAAGAAACTAGAATCATTTTGTTATCTTAATTCTGATTGTTTTCTCATTTCGCGCCATTAGAACTCGAGTAACCCTTTGAAATCTGAGGGTAGCTAGAGTTCGACTCTTCAAAATGGCGGAAATAAAATCGACCAATCAGACTGGAGTGTTTACAAGAGTCTTTATCAGGGCCACATACTTCCGGCTCTAGAGTTTGTGTTCATGCGGGACTCGAGTCTCTACCCGAGTTACAACTGAAAACAGCCTTGGAGTATTTGTTGCAGTGTGACCTTAGATCAAGTGAAAAGAGATTTTATCTTTGTTTAGAAATCATAACTGAGATATCCGATGAAGTCATCGATGAAGCCTGAAGTCAGAATTCGACCTTGACCTTATTTTTTTATGGAATTTTTTGTGTTTTTGGATAGGTTACCAATAGTGTATTGATTTTATCATCAACTAATGAAAATTCAATTCTGATCGCCGCTGACCTAATGTTGAACTCCGCAAAAATGTTTTGATCGCGGTTTCGAAAATGTCTCTCATTAGCAATATTATCTCTCAAGAAATGTATTGAGGGTCATAGTAGGTGGAAGTTTCTTTTGTTGATTAGTATATATATTAGGCAATAAAAGAAACGTTACACTAATATTTCATCAAAATATTTTTTTTTAATTTTAAGCAACTGATAACAATTTCTTACAACATTCTCAAAACAACGGTAGCAAATTGCCATATTCAACGTTTTCGGTTTACTTTACAAAGATAGGGACAAAAATCAAGGGGTAGCAAATGGACAGGATTATTTTTCATGTAATCCATAGATAGATGTGACACGTGACACTGGGCGTCGTTTTTTATTTCATTTTATTTTTTATTTATTTATTTGTTGTTGTTGTTTTTTTTTTGGAGAGGTTTTTGAAACGATGTCTACGCAGGAAGGGGGATACGAAAGGAGCAAGAATTTCGTCTCTATAGGTTACCATGAATAATTTTGAGTTATGTATGGTCGTTGTTGGTTATTTCTTCCCATACTATGATTCCACCACCACCAAAACGATCGGTTTCCTGTACATAGTCTTCAAAATAATGATCATTGCGTCTGTGGTACACACTAGCCCTAACGTCACTTAATTTGAGATAAAACTTTGATAAATCGCGGATTAACACCTGCTGCCACGTCAGTCTATTCCATTGAACACGTGCATGAGTACATGCTTATCGTGCTCACGTATGATGATGTGTCAGGATCGGTCCCTTCAGTAGCCGACGTGCTCCTTAACCAACCTGGCGTAAGCGATGACGCATCTTTGGGGAAGAAATTCTGTTATGGATGAGACCGATGATTTGGTGTGATCACAAACCGGTTACGTAAGTGTAGTATTTGGATTATATGAATCTAGCACCGGTGAAAAGGCAGGATCAAGAAATCTCAGACACCCAAGGGTAAGATTTCAATATTTCTCTGACGAGGCTTGCCGAGTCAGAGAACCATTGAAATCTTACCCGAGGGTGTCTGAGATTTCTAAATCTTGCATTTCCAATGGTGCTTGATTCATTTTCTCACTTTTCTTCATAAAAACGTCTTTTGGCGCCGTCATGTTGTCCTGATCATCCGCGATTACTAAGCAACTCACCGTGACGTCAATGACGTCATAGTATGCACGAGGCTGTCTCACATGGGGTGGTGTGAGACAGAAAAATCTCACACCTCTAAAAATAGGAACTGACCTGTCTCAAAAGTGAGAAATGCCTGTCTTGACGTAACGTCGTTTTACTTGGCCTACTCGTTTACCGTGCCTGTATTTCTTAAACGAATTCTTAGTCTATAAATTGTTATTCTTGACACATTAAACAACGGCAGCAGAATACCAAAGGAACAAAGGAAGTGATGATTACAAAAAAAATGGAAGTCCAAAGACGTGGCATAAACGGCAACAGAGAAACACAAAGACAAAACAAGGACGTGAGACAGCCACAATAGACGGAAATAAAAAAGACGACGTTAAGAACTAAGGCACTCATAGTGTGAACTCCCATGAAAACCGGGAGCGACATCAGGTGCTCCGGAAGGGTAAGCATGTCCTGCTCCACTAGCGACACCCCACCCGTCGCACGATCAGTGAGGTATATATTGTTTTGTAAGATCTGATTTGACGCTGATTGGAAATGCCATTTTCTAACCCTTTGACAAAACCAATAAAAATCCATGGTACGTGTTACTTCTCTAACCCTTAAACAGTACCAAGGTAAAAAATTTGGAAAGCTGTTGTTAGTCTCTTGGGTATTCAAACATTAACCAGGACAAACCAGTAGCACGAACATCACCAACTAAGACAAAACTAAAATTTAACAGTTTGATATACAAGACAACACAAAAAACCAAAACCACTGACAGTATGAACTTCCAACTTCCATAAAAACCAAGAGTGACATCAGGTGCTCCGGAAGGGTAAGCATGTCCTGCTCCACTAGTGACACCCGTCACACTATCATTGAGTCAATCCAGGGTAAAGTCAAAACCGGGGATGTCAAATCCGTGAAGACGTGAAATCTAGCTGAAAATGTCCGTTTTCATTGGGACACAGACACGTCATATCTGTCAATGATGTCATGGTGACGGCCATAGAATTTCTGAAGGGATGAAAGTAACAAAGGCTGAACAAATCCCCACAATTGGGAAGTTAAAGTCATCACGTTTGTCATATAGCTTAGACTTCAAACGTCCATCTTCGTCAATGTATATCAAAAGATCTAAGTACGAAGCTGAAGTAGGTGTATCAGTAGTCCCTTTAATTTCAAGCTCATTGGGATAGATCTGGTGTAAATATTCCTTGAATTTTCGATTATTAAGAGAAAGTACATCGTCTATGTAGCGGAAGCTGAAATTAAAGGACTGAGCTAAATGCTTTTGTTTTTTCTGTGTTAGCCCTTGTAAAAACTTGGCCTCGTACGAAAAAAGAAAGAGATCAGCTAAAAGTGGAGCGCAGTTAGTTCCCATTGGAATCCAAATTGTCTGCTGAAAAACGCGGCCTCCAAATTCGACAAAAATATTGTCTATTAAAAATTCCAACATCTTGATTACGTCATTCTCTGTGTACTTCTTGTTTGACTCAGTGTGGTTCTTAAGAAAATACGTTTTGTCTTTAAAATGATTTCAACTTCAACCAGATTCATGCAACATTCCAATATCTTGTTCTCGCTCATTTTGACGTAAGCGGGGCATTAACTTGTGTGCAACTTTTCCAAATTTTCAAAGTGGCCTTTTGTTTAGAATAGTGTACGACTCAAATAATGACCCTTTAAACGAGTCGAGTGAACCTGTATACAGGTAGAAATTTTGTTATGTTTTGTTTTGTTTTTGTTTTTGTTTTTTGCTTTGTTTTGTTTTGTTTTCTGCCAAGTATATATACTGTACAACCACTCTGCAGAATACAGACTAAAACAGTACAAAAGTGTGAAAGAAATAATGCGGACAAATTTTTTTCATATCTGCACTGTAACAATACAAAATAAAATCTCAATTCGAGATAAAAATATACTAGAGGCTCAGAGACTGAGCCTGTGTCGCTCACCTGACAAAATGCTGAACAGCAGGGTTTCAATGTTCTGCATGGTGGCCATGTTTTTTGTCGAATCGAAATGAAATGAGCAATCTTTGTAAAGGACCTTCCATATGTCATTCCTGTAATTTGCTTCAGTGGTTTAAGATGACTTTATGAAAATGACGTTTTTCCCATAGGGTCCAATGTAAAATATAAGTTTTGCGCTGGTGGCCATGTTTTTGTCAGATCAGTACAAAATGAATAAACTTTGTAAAGGACCTTCCATACATCGTTCTTGTAAAGTTTGGTTGTATTTGCTTCAGTGCTTACAAAGGAGTTGATGAAAATGCTGTTTCCCATAGGGTCCAATGTTAAATGTAAGTTCCGCGCTGATGGCCATGTTGTTTGTCGGATTGGTACAAAATGAGCAATCATTGTAAAGGACCTTCCATACATGATTCTGTAAAGTTTGGTTGAATTTGCGTCAGTGGTTTCAGATGACTTTATGAAAATGACGTTTTTCCCATAGGGTCCAATGTTAAATGTAAGTTCTGCGCTGGTGGCATGTTTTTTGTCGGATCGGTACAAAATGAGGAATCTTTGTAAAGGACCTTCCATACATCATTCTTGTAAAGTTTGGTTGTATTTGCTTCAGCGCTTACAAAGGAGTTGATGAAAATGATGTTTCTCATAGGGTCCAATGTTAAATATAAGTTCCGCGCTGACGGCCATGTTTTTTGTCGGATTGGTACAAAATGAGCAATCTTTGTAAAGGACCATCAATACATGATTCCTGTAAAGTTTGTTTGTGTTTGTTTAGGTGGTTTCAGAGGAGTTAATGAAAATGACGTTTTTCCAATAGGGTCCAATGTTAAATATAAGTTCCGCACTGGTGGTCATGTTTTTTGTCGGATTGGTACAAAATAAGCCATCTTTGTAAATGACCTTCCATACATGATTCCTGTAAAGTTTGGCTGAATTTGCTTCAGTGGTTTCAGAGGAGTTGATGAAAATGATGTTTTTCCCTTAAGGTCCAATGATAAATGTAAGTTCCGTGCTGGCGGCCATGTTTTTTGTCGGATCAGTACAAAATGAGCAATCTTTGTAAAGGACCTTCCATACATCATTCCTGTAAAGTTTGGTTGAATTTACAGAAAAGTTAATGAAAATGACGTTTTCTACGTTTCCAATGTAAGTTCCACGCTCTCGGCCATGTTTTTTATCGGATCGTTACAAAATGAGCAATTTTTGTAAAGAACCTTCCATACATCATTCCTGTAAAGTTTGGTTGAATTTGCTTCAGTGGTTACAAAGGAGTTGATGAAAATGACGTTTTTCCCATAGAGTAGAATGTTAAATATAAGTTCCGCGCTGGCGGCCAGGTTTTTTGTCGGATCAGTACAAAATGAGCAATCTTTGTAAAGGACCTTCCATACATGATTCCTGTAAAGTTTGGTTGAATTTGCTTCAGTGGATACAGAGGAGTTGATGAAAATGACGTTTTTCCCATATGGTCCAGTGTTAAATATAAGTTCCGCGCTGGCGGCATTGTTTTTTGTCGGATCGAAACGAAATGAGCAATCTTTGTTTAGGACCTTCCATACATCATTCCTGTAAAGTTTGATTGAATTTGCTTAAGGGGTTTCGGAGGGGATGATGAAAATGTGAAAAGTTAACAGACGGACGGACGGACGGACGACGGACGCCAAGTGATGGCAATAGCTCACACTGACCCTTTGGGTCAGGTGAGCTAAAAAGGAGTTTTCGTATTTTTCTTTGATATTATATTTGAAAGAAATTCAATTAGCGTGTACATNTTGGGACACAGACACGTCATATCTGTCAATGATGTCATGGTGACGGCCATAGAATTTCTGAGGGGATGAAAGTAACAAAGGCTGAACAAATCCCCACAATTGGGAAGTTAAAGTCATCACGTTTGTCATATAGCTTAAGACTTCAAACGTCCATCTTCGTCAATGTATATCAAAAGATCTAAGTACGAAGCTGAAGTATGTGTATCAGTAGTCTCTTTAATTTCAAGCTCATTTGGATAGATCTGGTGAAAATATTCCTTGAATTTTCGATTATTAAGAGAAAGTACATCGTCTATGTAGCGGAAGCTGAAATTAAAGGACTGAGCTAAATGCTTTTGTTTTTTCTGTGTTAGCCCTTGTTAAAACTTGGCCTCGTACGAAAAAAGAAAGAGATCAGCTAAAAGTGGAGCGCAGTTAGTTCCCATGGGAATCCAAATTGTCTGCTGAAAAACGCAGCCTCCAAATTCGACAAAAATATTGTCTATTAAAAATTCCAACATCTCGATTACGTCATTCTCTGTGTACTTCTTGTTTGACTCAGTGTGGTTCTTAAGAAAATACGTTTTGTCTTTAAAATGATTTCAACTTCAACCAGATTCATGCAACATTCCAATATCTTGTTCTCGCTCATTTTGACGTAAGCGGGGCATTAACTTGTGTGCAACTTTTCTAAATTTTCAAAGTGGCCTTTTGTTTAGAATAGTGTACGACTCAAATAATGACCCTTTAAACGAGTCAAGTGAACCTGTATACAGGTAGAAATTTTGTTATGTATTGTTATCCCCGCACTTTCGAATGAAAGTTCGGGGATATTGTCGTTGGCCTCGTCCGTCCGTCCGTCCGCCCGTCTGTCCGTCCGTCCGTCACACATCCTTGCGACGCGAACTCCTCCTACATTTTTGGATTTAGGGTTTTAATTTTGTTATAGAATTGTTGCATATGGTCTGTAGATGCGCAATAAGCTTTCGGATTTTCGATATCTATCTTGATGCAAACAAGAGGCCCCAAGATGTCGATTTGACAAAGACCACAAAATGTGGAATGTGACACATATGGCATGCGACGCAAACTCATCCTACATTTTTGGATTTATGGATTTAATTTTGTTGCAGAATTGTTGCATATAGTCTGTAGATGCGCAATAAGCTTTCAGAATTTTGATTCCGGTTCCAACTTTGGTAAATTTCCTGAAAATGTCAAAGACTGATATTTTTGGACATTTTGGCATATAATCTTATATTTTGGCAAGTATTTGGAAAAAATAAAAATTCTGAAATCTTAGAATTCGAAAATGTGATTCCAATTTTGGTAAATTTCCTAAAAGTCTCAAAGACCACTTATTTTTTGGAATTCTACCTAGCAACCATACTTTAAGCATTTGTTTTGATAAGGTTAATCATTTTCACTAATTTGATTTCAAAAATATTTGATTCCAATTTTGGTAAATTTCCTGAAAGTGTCAAAGACCACTTATTTTTTGGAATTCTACCTAGCAACAATACTGTTAGGATTTGTTTCCATTAGGGCAATCATTTTCACCAATCGAATTTCAAAAAATATTTGATTCCAATTTTGGTAAATTTCCTGAAAGTGTCAAAGACCACCTATTTTTGGAATTCTACCTAGCAACCAAACTGTTAGGATTTGTTTTCATTAGGGCAATCATTTTCACCGATTGAATTTCAAAAATATTTGGATCCAATTTTGGTAAATTTCCTGAAAGTGTCAAAGACCACTTATTTTTTGGATTCTACCTAGCAACAATACTGTTAGGATTTGTTTCCATCAGGGCAATCATTTTCACAAATTGAATTTCAAAAATATTTGATTGCAATTTTGGTAAATTTCCTGAAAGTGTCAAAGACCACTTATTTTTTGGAATTGTACCTAGCAACAATACTGTTAGGATTTGTTTCCATCAGGGCAATCATTTTAACCAATTGAATTTCAAAAATATTTGATTCCAATTTTGGTAAATTTCCTGAAAGTGTCAAAGACCACCTATTTTTTGGAATTCTACCTAGCAACCAAACTGTTAGGATTTGTTTTCATTAGGGCAATCATTTTCACCGATTGAATTTCAAAAATATTTGATTCCAATTTTGGTAAATTTCCTGAAAGGGTCAAAGACCACGTATTTTTTGGATTTCTACCTCGCAACCATGCTGTTAGGGTTTGTTTCCATTAGGGCAATCATTTTCACCTATTGAATTTCAAAAATATTTGATTCTAATTTAGGTAAATTTCTTGAAAATGTCAAAGACCACATATTTTTGGGAATTCTACATTGAAACCATAGTTAAAAAATTTGTTAGAATTAGAAGAAAGATTTCACAAACTTGATTTCCAAAATATATGATTCCAAGTTTGGTAAAATTCCTGAAAGTCTCAAAAGACTACTTATTTTTTGGAATTCTGCCTAACAACCATATATTCTTTTTAATTCCTTATGGTAAAAATAGTGACTACCAATAGTTTAATTTCAAAAATGTTAAGAAAAATTATTCCCAGGGTCTATAGCTGTTTTCTGTGTCAAACAGGGGGTGCGGGGATCACTGTCGTTTCCGACAGTCCTTACTCTAGTTTTGTTTTGTTTTTGTTTTTGTTTTTGTTTTTTGCTTTGTTTTGTTTTGTTTTCTGCCAAGTATATAAACTGTACAACCACTCTGCAGAATACAGACTAAAACAGTACAAAAGTGTGAAAGAAATAATGCGGACAATTTTTTTTCATATATGCACTGTAACAATACAAAATAAAATCTCAATTCGAGATAAAAATATACTAGAGGCTCAGAGACTGAGCCTGTGTCGCTCACCTGACAAAATGCTGAACAGCAGGGTTTCAATGTTCTGCATGGTGGCCATGTTTTTTGTCGAATTGAAATGAAATGAGCAATCTTTGTAAAGACCTTCCATATGTCATTCCTGTAATTTGCTTCAGTGGTTTAAGATGACTTTATGAAAATGACGTTTTTCCCATAGGGTCCAATGTTAAATATAAGTTTTGCGCTGGTGGCCATGTTTTTTGCCAGATCAGTACAAAATGAACAAACTTTGTAAAGGACCTTCCATACATCGTTCTTGTAAAGTTTGGTTGTATTTGCTTCAGTGCTTACAAAGGAGTTGATGAAAATGCTGTTTCCCATAGGGTCCAATGTTAAAT
>MJUU01053358.1:63415-83447 GCA_002080025.1 Modiolus philippinarum
AAAATATATCAAGTGTACACTTTTCACATTTTTAAAGCTTTTGGTTGCTAGTAGTCAAGGAATCGTTTTCTTAGCGAATGAAATTGCATGTAAAAGATTAAGACAGGTGTTCTTCAATGGGCACAATAAATTATTACATACGGATCGGACATCTATCATAAGAAAGTTCATTACCTGTTAACAGATAAGCAAGTTCATTACCAGTTATGATAAGCAATTTATAATACNTGTATTAGTGATTTATTATTTCTAATAAGACGGTTTTCAGTGGTAGTTAGTGCTATCAGTGTTGACTGTTAGTAACTTACTTCATTGTCTAAATAAGGAATGAATGGTTTGTCTTTTTCTTTGTACTCATACGGTCTAAATATACGTGTATGGTCCAGCTCGTAGTAGACCGTACACGTATACTCATACGGTCCGACCGTATGCGTACGGTCGGACCATATGAGTATACGCATACGGTTCGGACCGTACGCGTATGGTCTGGAACATATACACTAGGCAAAAAAGGAACGCTACACGATTGCAAGGTTATATATGGTGGCATAGCTCTGCCCCCTACTTGTCAGGTCATTTTGTACACTTGTCAGATATTTATGTCAACATGTCAGATGTTTATGTTGACTTGTCAGATAATTATGTTCACTATTCAGATAAAAAATTATTTTATAATGTGATCTATTGACCAGCTAACGCCAATGTCTGCCATCCAAAAGTCAACATAAATATCTAACAAGACTACATAATTATCTGACAAGTCGATATATATACTAGTATCTGACAAGTCGACATAAATATCTGACAAGTCGACATAAATATCTGAAATGTCCACATGTCGACTTGCTAGATAATCATGCCGACTTGTCTAATAATTATGTGGACTTGTCAGATTGTCGACCTTTCAGATATTTCTGTCGACTTGTCAGATATTTATGTTGACTTTTGGATGGCAGACATAGGCTTTAGCTGGTCAATAGGCCACAAAATAAAATAATTTTTTATCTGACAAGTGAATTTATTATGCTCGCTTTTTAACTTCTGAACTTTATGATGCTGAAACCTTGGTAACAGAGTCCCATGACCAAATATCTTCACTCTGATTGGATCAAAAGGTTTTCAAGTAGAACAAATTGAGGTTCCTAAAAAGGGTGTTGTCGTACGGTGCAAGGTGAATAAAAAGTTGCCTTAATTCTTCGACGTACGGGAAATAATTTTGTAAAAGTACGCAGAATAACAACAGAATAAATAAAGTGTACTTTCATTTATCGATAAAAGTGGCCATGACCAACTACATCCATCAGTTTCCCAGATTTTCAGGTAATGTAGGTCATTTGACTAAAATATTGATTTTTCCACATTTTCCTTCCATCTTCTTCCAGCTTACTATCCTATAGGCATGATTTAGAATATGAATACTGTATACTATTTAGAAATATTGAGAATATCAGGAAAACAATTAATGTGTGTGTGATAAAAAGAAGGCTAGATCGTGATACACAAAAATGTACACAGCTTGTGTATTGTATATATATAGTTTCTACAACGAGAACTAAGTTGATTATGAAATTTCTCACATCGAGTTAAATAAATTTTGCAAATGTTTGAAAACGAGGCTTGCCGAGTTTTTAAACATTTGAAAATTTATTTAACAAGATGTGAGAAATTTCATAATTAACGTGTTTAAGTTGTAGAAAATGTTTCTCTAATGACATAATGTAAAACACCGAGGATTATATTCCGAATAGATCTGGCGGGAAATTCCACGCGAGTTGTTCTTTCACTAGTGACGAGAAATATTTTTATCACATCGGTCAGGCGTTGGTTAAATTTGCTAGAAATTAGAGAAAAATAGATTATCAGACGAGCCGCTACCTGTTGTGATTATAACACGTGGATTATAATAATATTCTGCTTTTATAATTCTTAGAAACTTCGTAACACAAAAGCACAAGGGACTGACCAAATTGCTTTAAAGTATTTAAGGGACGACCATTTGATTTTCAGGGGGAGGCATGGGCGATTTTGCCTCAAAAATTTATTTATTTTCATTAAAATGTCGAACAAATTATTTATTTTTTTCCAAATGTCACATAGAATTATTTATTTCCATTTGCAATAAAAATCTTATTCTTCAAACCAAAATTGAATTATTTATTTTTACGACAAGAAGGATACAAATATTTATTTTCACTGGCACCAAGATTAAATTATTTATTTACAAAATCGCCTTAGCCCCCCTTTTGAAATCAAATGGTCGTTTCCTTATATATTTAAATTGTTACTTATTGGATAAATATGTCCCGGTAAAATTAATATTAATACTATTTTCTTAAAGCAGATGTGTCCTAAATGAATCGAAGCATTTTATCAGTGCAATATGTGTATATTTGAGAGTTTTTCGCTAACATGTCATATCGGGGTCTTTTTATTGATTTATATTTTTTGCTTTATGATGTTTAATTGTATTTTATTATGTATGGCTTTTAGATTATCTTAAGGTACACACTTAAAAATATTTTGGTTTCAACTACTAATTGGCAATTAAGGCTATGGCATTTCTTCTGTTTTTGGGAATTTAAGCGTCATTTGCAGGTTTTTACTATTAGATATTTTTGTGACAAAGGTACAACAAAGGAACTGCGTAATCGGTCTGTCATTTTAACTGAAACCTTAATGCCAGAGTAATTTTAACAACTGACCACTGAAATATGCATACACATGTGCCAAATACCAAGCTTATCAAGAGAGGAAAGGTGACATCAAAAGTCTGAAGCATGATTAGAAACCAAAACGCAGAACGAATTTGGACAGCCGTCATAATCCCGACTTGGAATGCGCATTTTAAGTTAACCCAGGTTCAATCTTTAGCGCATTGAAAGAGAAAACAATGTCCCTTAAAAAAACAAGATATAAATATACAAATGTATCTGCCTGTGAAATTGATATTTGTGAAAAGAGATTGTGACAATTGGGTTTTTTAAAAGGTACTGTGAAATTAATATTTATGAAGAGATTGTGATATTGAGTTTTTTTAAAAGGTACTACAACAGAACGGCGTCCGTCATCATACGCACATAGAGACGAACACGCCGGGTCTGATGATAGGAAATATCGGAGTTGTGATGTATTGTTCTGTAAGCGTATTTTAAGGAGTAAGAGGGTAATTTATTATTAATGGTCACAGCAAAATATATGTCAGATTCAATCAAAATTACATTTTCTGATTGTTGCATCGAATCATACAACGTCATGAATTTTTTGCACATTGTTGTTTTGAAGAACAAAGAAAACACACCTATTATAAAGATAGTATTTGTTATTATATTGCGTCTCGGATCAACGAACCTGTCGCACAATAATTTGTCAAAGATGAAAATAACAATTGTTTACCTGAGACAGTGTATAGCAATGAAATCACACAATCCGATTATTTTCACGTATTACGGACTAACTTAATACATGTAGACGTATGCAGCACTTCTTTGGATGACTACGAAGTTTTGCCACGTGTAGATTTTCAGGGCTTCGAGATTCATATCCATCGGAGCTTTGATTTAGGAATGTTGTCACCTCAAAAGCGCAATTCCGACCATCGGAGTGTTAATTCTGGCGGATAGACGCTACTTCAAATACGCCGAACAAGTTCGTCCCAAAGGTGCTCGATTAGCGATACATGTAAATCTTGGGACATTGCTAGCCAGTGCGACACAATTATTGACCCTGACAACGAATCGAGTACGACTTTATACAAATATAATTACAGATAACGTGTATTGTTTAAAATGCGAAAATAGCGTTACGTCTCGTTTGAAATTTCAATGAATCAGCAAGTTTTTAAGTGAATAGTTTTAATATGTGAATTATTTGAAATAAACGTTCATAATTAAAAAAAACAATGTAACGTTTCTTTTTTGCCTCGTATAGATGACATAAAACTTGCTTACCGGTAGTTATTACTATTCCTTCTATAATAAAACTTAAAAATATATTCTGCAATATTCTTTCCATCGAGATACACAATCATTTAATTCCTGTCTTATTTGTGATCAGCGGAAGTAAATTTTGTACATGTAAGGATGGGAAATATCAGGTCAAGTACATTTGTATATCCGTGATATCACTGTTAAGTGCTAACTTAAAAATTGATTTTCTTACATGTGTTTTGATTCGAATTTTTAGATTCAATTTCCGAAAAAATATCTTTGTCCAAAACTATATGTAGAAACGGTTTGCTGACGGAATTTTTATGTGTTATCGGTAAGCTTATTTCCAAGATGCAGCACTGCCTCGACAAGACAAAGCAAAAGCACTCTTTCCAAAGAAGTTCACATTGTTGCTCTGATGCAGATCTATTATTTCTACGTAAACTCTTCATTCTGATATTTTTTTCTCTACGTTTGATCTTGTTTTTTTTTTATTTCTATAACTATTTCATGAGTGTGCCAACATATTGAAAGTGGTTCTACTATCGTAGGATCTCTAGAAAATTACTCTTTAAAATTCTGCACAGTATTTACCTATCAAAGTGTACAACTCATAATACTGACGTGCTTTTCTGTCTGCTGTTTTCATCCCACATGTCAGATTTTTTTTATATACCCTTTACATGGCGTGTCGGGAACATTTATTTTCAAAAGATAGTTGTCAACCGTGATATACAAAATAATGAATGAAAGGATATGGAGTAAATGCACATGAGACAAAGTGTCTACAAATACATGGTAAAATCAAGCAAAGGAACAGCGCTTTTATTGTTGTTCTGCATCTTGAAGTCACCATGAGGCCAAAAGTCTGTACATGTATAAGAATCAGTGACCTCAAATGTCATAAAACATAATTTGTTATTTTCTTTCAAGGGTTTTCTTACTCTAAGGTGTCTCTGTGAGCTCATGCTCACATCGAAAGTGAATTAAGAATGATCAACTTAAACATGCTAATCACTCATAATTTCTTCATCAATTTCATAACACTTGTATGATAATAATATTTGCGCTGTAATGTATTTAACTTTGCACGCACACCGTTCATAATAACTTTGTTCTGACCCGTGCAATATCCCTTAAGAGGTTTCTTACCTCCATATTGGCCTAGTGCAATATGGGGTTTATCATAACTCATCTTGATTTATCGTCTCTGGTTATGAAAACCATCAAAATAGGCCAGTACTGCGTAAATTGTCGCATGCAGTCGTGCTTTCACAGGACGCAATGTCTAAAATAAAAAGTTAAGAAATAATGGAAAGCAATTTATATAATCAATGGAAATGAAGTTAATTAATGAAGGTATCATTGTGTTATGTTTTTCATATTGGAATATTTATAGATATTCGGCAAGTCACATTGGCTTGCGCCTCAGGCCAATACTGCTAACCTCGGATCTATTACGATGTCAATATGAAAAAACATTACGCAATAATACAATAGTAAATATTAATATATTTATTAACGAACTGACATTTAGGTGTTCGAATGTCATATGTAGGACGGATACACCATATCATATTTCATTAGCATATAAATTGCAAAAACATAAACTACTTTTTTCCACCTATGTTGATTTCTGAAATTCAAGTTATAATGTATGTTTTAAAGAACTTCCCTATTCCGAGAAAACAGACAATAAGTCAGTACAGGAAGCAATAATTGCACTAAACAAAATAAGTTGAACTTCCCGTTTGCGTACTATTTAATGTAATTTTAACAAATTGATCTGTTGTTCACCGCAAAAGAGCATTTGAACCGAGACTGAGGTTTAATTAGTATTTTAGTGGTGACCGCTGGTTCATACTTTGGTAATAAGTAAAAGACCAATCATATTTCAATTTGAAATGGACTTTAAATGGTTAATCTTAAAAGCGATTTTTATAATTATCATGTTAAGAAATTACATGCATTCATGCAACAAGAAAATCAAATGGATAAAGGTACTCTTGACATGCAAAAAGATGCACATTAAATGGATATTTTAAATAACAAAATAGTTTTGGTAATAACAAAGAAACCAGTTTCAGTGAAATGTGCGTTTTTGTCTTAGACAAGAAAATATTGCTATTAGAAACTGAAAAGTTCATATAAACACTAAACACTCATTCAAGAAGAAAAGAGCATTTTCGAACCTTCGGATTTGCCTTTGATTCATGTAGGGGAAGTAACATATATCTATTTTGATGTTTTTATTTTGTTTTGTTTTTTGTTTTTGTTTTTGTTTTTGTTTTGTTTTTAATAGAAATTATCAGATATTCTCAAGAATAAGGTTCTATTGTTCTACATGTATAGCCTGGTATGGAATGAATTCCCTTACAGTAGTCTTATTCACAATATTGCTTGAAAATTTAGATAGTGTATGGACAACAGGGTGGTGTGTTTTTTTTTATTAGAAAAAATGCGTTTTTTCATAATATCTCTGTCCATGCAATTGGCATCAGTTTTAACATCTGTTGTTACATAAAATTTGATTAATAAGCTTCTTTTTTAATACAGAAAAATAGAAAGAATGAAAGGATATGGAGTGAATGTACATGTGACAAAACGCACACGATCCAGTTTATCAGGGACAGTGTTTTTATTCCTGTCTACATCTTGATGTCGCCTGAGGATATTCAACAAGAGGTGAACAATATTCAAACCCCTCAAGCGAGATCAAGAAGGCCCCTAGCGTGCACTTAAGCGGTATTCTTGACAAAAATTATATCTAGGTCACTCCCTTGCTCCCCACCCGCCATGGAGTGCCGACTTGGGCGATGCTCAGGTATAGATTAACATTTTACCATTTTGTCCATTTTACCCCAAACATTACAATTTTTCCCATTCACACTATTAAAATGAATGAAATTATGAAGCAGTTATCTTTCATAGCGATTTAATTGGTAAAATCTTATTTTAAGTCAACTTTAAAACGCTTCATGTTTTCTGAAAAACAAGCCAAAAATATTGTCATAATTTATTCGTTAACTTGACAACTTTCCTTACAAATATTACACCAATATTAAAGTATTTAATAAATTAGGAAACGTGTTATCAAATTTGAGGGCCAAACTAGCAATCAATCCAAAGACATAAAATCATTTTCGCTCTTAGTTGTCGGATAAACATGGAAACTTTGCCGTAACGATGTTTGATAACCCATTTTTGCAAAGTGAATCATCTTTTTTTTAAAATTTAAATCAGTATTTTCAATGTATTATACTCAGTACAATAACTAAATACCGAAATCACAATGAATTTACTTTCTGCATATGCGCATTTCGACAACTTATGTCTCATCAGTGTAGATAAAATTTAAAGGTTTGGAAGACCATAAACTCAAAGATGTTTAAAAACTGATAGAGAACAAATAACCAAAGTGACTTAAATTTAAAGCCAAAATCAGCTAAGGACATAGCTTTGCATGAGGGAGATACTCCTTAGTTTTCAATTAAATTTACAAAATTTTAGATATTGGAAGGTTTCAAAAAATAATCGGCTTTCGAGTCAGCACCGAAGTACTGACTAGGGTTCTGGTGAAATTGCAAAATTGTAATTCAAAAATATGTTTGATATCGAGTGTTTATTACCGTATGGCGAAGAGTATATAATCTGAACTGGCTCATACATGTATGATTTCATGTGACGTCTCAATGTGGCTCGGCTGCTGGTCCATATACGAGAACTGTTTTATTATACAATGTACCTCAGAAGTTGTTTTCCTTCTTACATACATGTAATAAAACTACTATTTTTCATACAAAGGCTCCATTGTGATGTCAGCGGTCAAATAGTTTTCTCCAGTCAATTGTCTTTGCAACTATTGAACAGTGAAATCACAATGGCACATTTGATTTTTCCTGGATATTCGAAAAAATAACAAGTTTATGGTTATCTCGACACCAACTGTTTGTCTCCGCTTTTCGTCGGGAAATAGTTGTGTGCTCTGGGAACCATGGAATTGCTTTTATCCTCATAGCCAGTAAATAGCTTGGAAATATTGACCTACAGTTCCAACAAAGCTAAATATGACTAAATATATATGTACAGTTTTATATGTAATGGTGAGAAATCAACAATGAAAAGATTTGAGTAAATGTATATGAGATAAACCATGATTAAACCAAGCAATCGGAAAACGCTTTTATCGTTGTTCTTCGTCTTGCAGTCACTTAAGGGTCTTTAAGTATGTATGTATGTTTCAGAGTGATCAAAATATTTCTTAAGAAAAGGGTTTGTAAAGATGCCTGAGCGCGCTTTTCCTGTTAATATTATTTTATAAGGCAAATTTGCTCACAAGAGCTTACTAACAATCAAAACAGGGAAATTTTTTTAGCGGTTCAGAAATGTATTATAAGTAGCAAAAGATTTACATCTTAGGTTCACTTAATTATCCTCTTTTCATTTTTTGTACTCAAATACCTGGCACATACAGTAATTCTGTTCTCTTCTCTTCTGTTTAATTCGTGAAAGAGACGACTGTATTTAAGGGAGACGAATTTATACAAGTTTTTCTAAACTTGTTTTCGAATCCCATTAATTAATTGATTTTGTAATATGTGTGTGTATTTATGCTTTGTATTATTTGTAATAATTAATTAATGAAATATGTTTACACTAAATATGACTAAATATATATGTATAGGTATGTTTCAGAGAGATCAAAATGTTTCTTAATAAAAGGGTTGGTAAAGATGTATGAGCGCGCTTTTTCCTGTTAATATTATTTTATCCGGCAAATTTGCTAAAATAAAAGGTTTTTGTTTTAAATAAACAATATAATAAATTAAATACAAAAAAAATGCAAAAAGTTATTTCCGAAGATGAAAAAAAATGCCTTTCCGCGTTTTTTCTAGTGAACTCTTTGTAAATTTAGGTGGGAATAGCAAAAATGAACAAACTTTAATCTTAAAAAAGCACGATGACACATACTTTTTAATCACAGATTTCTAACAAAATTTCATGGGTATGAATATTAAACAGATCTGGCCCTTTGAAGAGATAAAACGCTTTTTATTTACCTTTAGAACATAATCGCTTTTTTCGACCAATAAATAATATTCATTTGGAGTTTTAATTCTTATAAAAACACTTTCTATGTGATTATAGATTCTCGTTCTATTCCGGCGATAGATACCCCTTCTTGAATATAGGGATATTATTTGGGACAATCTGCACTGTTGGTAAAAGTTCAAATTGGGGCTGCCAGAATCGTCACGCGTCTTGCGTCAATAGAGGCTTTATATTCCGAAACGGGTTTGGAAAGGTTACATGTTCGAAGAGAACAACATAGAATAATTTTGTTTTTTAAGATGAAGAATAATTTAGTTAAGATGAAGAATAATTTAGTTCCAGCAAATTTGACAAACATTATTCCACAAGACTTTCGAAACATACATTCTCATAATACCCGAAATTCTTCAATTATTCCTCCAATACGTACTCGTACTTCACTATATTCCAATTATTTTCTACCACAAACTATTCGTTCATGGAATTCTTTGCCCTAAAACGTAAAACATAGCCCATCTGTACATGGTCTAAAGAACCATTATAAGTCTAATATAATCTCCTTATTATTATGTTGGAAACAGATCAAGTCAGATATTGCACTGCAGACTACGCATGGGGTGCAGCGGTCTTAACTTTGATTTACATAGGAAAAACATTATTAACTCCCCTAACTGTGTCTGTGGATTAGTCGAGAATAGTAACCATTATTTCCTTATCTGTCCTCGCTATACTGAATTGAGAGAGCGCTACTTTTTGGCTCACAAGAGCTTACTAACAATCAAAACAGGGAAATTTTTTTTAGCTTTCCGGAAATTCATTATAAGTAGCAAAAGATTTACATCTTAGATTCACTTATCCTCTTTTCATTTTTTGTACTCAAATAGCTGGCACATACAGTAATTCTGTTCTCTACTCTTTTGTTTAATTCTTGAAAGAAACGACTGTATTTAAGGGAGACGAATTTATATAAGTTTTTCTAAACTTGTTTTCGAATCCCATTAATTAATTGATTTTGTAATATGTGTGTGTATTTATGCTTTGTATTATTTGTAATAATTAATTAATGAAATATGTTTACACTAAATATGACTAAATATATATGAATATGTATGTTTCAGAGTGATCAAAATAATTCTTAAGAAAAGGGCTTGTAAAGATGTATGAGCGCGCTTTTCATGTTAATATTATTTTATCCGGCAAATTTGCTAAAATACATGTTTTTGTTTTTAATTTATAGAACAGGCCATAAACAATCTAATTACAAAAATACAAAAAAAATGCAAAAAAGTTATTTCTGAAGAGGAAAAAAATGTCTTTCAACGTTTTTTCTAGTGCACTCTTTGTAAATTAAGGTGAAAAATGGCAAAAATGAACAAACTTTAATCTTAATTCTCGACGTAAAAAAGCTCGATGGCACATACTTTTTATTACAGATTTCACGTTGGAAGAATGTTGTCTTCAAGTGTGCCAATTTATAACAAAATTTCATTGGTATGAATATTATAGAGGTGTGGTCCTTTGAAGAGACAAAACGCTTTTTATTTACCTTTAGAACATAATCACTCTTTTCGACCAATGAATAATATTTATTTGGAGTTTTAATTCTTATAAAAACACTTTTCTATGTGATTATAAAATGTAAAAGGCAATTGTGGACCATCTAACCGAAAAAGATGAATGCCTACGGCTATGCTAATAACTGTTAGTAATGACAGATTCCAATCACTACAAACCAAAATGTGGCTTGAATAAATAATAATACTAACAGTTTTATTATTTTTGTAAATAATATGAATATAATTAGTCTTGAAGACCATTTTTAGCACCAATTTTGCTCTAGTTTTCTTCAAAAATTGATTTGAAAAGAAGGTTGAAGAGAAGCTACATTCAAATTTCCTTTTCTCTCCTAATACTAGTAATTGTTCATTCAATTCTCAATGGTGCATGATGCAACCTTTACATGTCTCCAGCAATACAATTATTACTGCTTAGGTTAACTATTAGGTGACATGTAAAGAATTCTGTCTCATTAGTTCAATTGTTCTTACTTGATTTAACAAATGCTTGAATGAAATCATACTTGATTTTGAAAATATCATATAAAATGTCTTGGACATATTATGACGTAATGATGTGAATACAACACTCCAGTCACTTATGAGTTCGCTCCAAGTATAATGTAGAATAGTACAACTGTCTGTTACTTTTTTAGAATTAAAATGTCTTGAATAGCAAGAAAAAAAAAATGCCAAGGACAGCTCCTTAATGTATTGATTAATTGGTCCCTATCGTAATAAACAAAGTGTCTGTAAAACATCGATATTGACTAAGACAGCGATAGAGTCGTTGATGAAGTCCTCGTGGCTGTCGCAGTCATAACCATACTTCTATAATTACGATAGCGAAAAATGCAATAAGAATATAGTGAAAAGACATGTATACGCATGGCTATGGAAAGAGAATTTAAAACTGAGAATTATAAAAGAAAATCAATTTCAAAAAAGGTAGAAACTAAAATGAGTAGAACGAAAAGTAGATGAACAAAATACCTCTTTAATGGTGCATTTAGCTGCTTTTCAATAAATTTTACAATACTAGTTGTAATTGGACGAATTGCCAGTAGATTTTTTGCGGCTGAAACGGTGTTGGGTCCGTTGGTTAGAGTCGGCGACAGTAAGTTCATCAAGATATAATCCTACATATCAACAGAAATGACAGTCAAATTTTCTGTTTGTTTTTAATACATACAAATATTGGTTTTGTGTTCACCAGTGTAAAAATGGAAATTGCTGTAAATACCATTTGTTTATATTTATATTAATGAAGATAATCAAAAGTTGTTTAAAAATCAGTATGGTAGTATTAGTCAAATAACTAATCCTGAGTGGTAGCACCCCTTGACCCATCTTTCAAAATTACGTATAGTCATATTCTCTTTTTTCAAGATTGTGGTCATGGAGTTAGTTGTCTACCTGTATTGGGTTTTATTCGTATGTTTACTATAGTGAAACGGGACAGTTAAAGGGGAGGTTTGGGTACCCATAAACCGGTTTAACCCTACCGCTGGCTTTTGTTAGTGCCGGTACCAAGTCCGGCTGTCCCGAGTTCCTATCGTTGTTTACGTTTGTTTTTTTTTATTTGTGTTTTTTCTGTGTTGTTCCCTAGCATATGCAACTGTGACATGCAGTTATAATTTTCAGCCATTGCAGGTGTTTCTTGTTGTCCCTTTTATTTCATTTACCATTCCGGAGCACCTGATATCACTGTCGGTTTATTTGAGTTCAGATTGTGAGAGTGTTTGTTTTGCGTGTTTGGTGTTTTCTTTCAATCCGTGTTGTGTAGCTGTCTTTCGTCATTATTTCCCAATATTCGCTTTTGGCCAGGTCTCTGGAATTTAATTTTTGGATTTCCAATTCTTTATTTCTTCCGTATCCTACAGCCATCGTCTGTTGAGAGTAGATAAAAAAATATTGAAGTTACTGTTTAATTTCTTCACATGCGCATTTCGACAATTTATGTCTCATCAGTGCAGACCAAACCAAACATTTGGAAGTCCATTCACCGAATAACTTGTGAAGGCTGGTAGAGATCAAATAACCGAAAGGCTCTAAATAGAAAGCCAAAATTCAGATAAGGATAGAACTATGCATGAGGGAGATACTCCTTAGTTTTAATCAAAATTTTGTAAAATTTTATATTGAATTTTCAATCAAATCAATTTTCGAGTCAGCAACGAAGCAGTGACTACTGGGTTTGTGAATACTCTCGGGGAATGACTTACAGTCCATCAGTAGAGACATCGGCCCATTGGTAATAAATACCGAAGTTACTGTCAATTTATTTTCTGCATATGCGCATTTCGACAATTCATGTCTCATCAGTACAGACAAAACAAAAACAATTGTTAATCTTGAAATGTCAAACAATCGACATATATGGTTTATTTTCCAGTGTCCATTGTCGTTTTCTGGTGAAGTCGATCACATTCTATATCTGACATTGTAAGCCAGATTGTAACTTAACTTTAAGAATATTTAGAAATATGAATTACAGTTTTAAGGACTTGCAGATTAACAATCTGATTTAACATATTAGCTTGGTGGCTTGGCAAACCTCTAGAATCGGTAAAAAAAATCTAAGTATAATGTGCATAACCAGACCTGATATACAACATATACTGAAAATTAGGTTGGAATCTGACAGACAGTTGTGAAGGAGTCGAAGATTAAAAAACCAAATTAACAAATGAGCTATTTTGGCACTGTTAACCTCTTAAATCTGTAAAATCAAAATTTTAAATATCGGGTGCGCAACTATATCAAGTAATCAAGTATTCTGAAAGGTTGGTTGGAATATGATTTACAGTTTTGAAGGATTTCCACATAAACAAACAGAATTAACAAATGAGCTATTCTGGCTCAGTGAACCTCTAAAACTGCAAAATCAAAATTTTAAGTATCAGATGCACAACTACATCAGGTGAACAACATATCATGCAAGTTTGGTTGGAATCTGACTTAAAGTTGTGATGGAATTGGGGATTAACAAACCAGATTATCAAATGAGCAATTTTGGCTCTGTGAACCTCTAAAATCTGTAAAATCAAAATTCAATATATAATGTGCACAACTACATCAGGTAAACAATCTATCCTGAACGTTTTGCTGGAATCGGACCGGCAGTTTTGAAGGAGTCGCGGATTCAAAACAGACAAACTCACAAATGAGCAATTTTGGCTCTGTGAACCTCTAAAATCTGTAAAATCAAAATTCTAAGTATCAGGTGCACAACTACATCAGTTAAACAACATATCCTGAAAGTTTGGTAGGAATCGGACAAGTGGTTTTGAAGGAGATGTGGATTCAAAAACTGTCGGGACGACGCAGGACGACGACGACGACGTAAGACGACGGATAGTAATCCCTATGTGTCGACTCTGCTTACAGCAGGCGACACAAAAAACAATTCACATGTTTCACATCTTTTTGTTTATGGTCATTGAAATGCTTCGATTTGCTTTGCAGTGAAAAGAATACGCTGTCGAAATGGCATTTTGCAGAAACTACATTTACAGTAACTTCCTTATTTACATATTAAGAGGTTAGCCGAGTGAAAAAGGGTTTTTTCAATGCAGTTTCAAACCCAACGTACAGTATAGGTAAACAGGCTGTGCTCCTTTTCCTTGGAAAGTAATGCAGAACCGAACTGTCAGGCCAAAAAAAAATATAATCCAGAGACAATGACCACACAGAAAGCACAAAGAGGTAAAGATATCACATAAGTACGGCATACAAATTAAACAAAGAAACACACACACACACACACACACACACACACACACACACACACAGATGAACAACACGGACTTAAATCAAAACTATGGGTGAGAGCAAGTACACCGTTAGACTAAGTATCTCCTGTTTTTTTTTTAGAAGAAACCCGCTATGTTGAACATGTCAAATAATTAGGTCGAATCCGGTAAGGGAAACAACAATATTAAGCTTTAAAAAAAAGATATGATGTCATGTGGGAAACAGATCTCCACAAGATCGTGATGTCGACCGTAAAACTTCTGCATTTATGACTTCAAGTTATTAGTAACATGTCCTTCTTTAAGTAGCCTTTTAGTAAGCAACCGGGCTCGATCCACCAAGGAAGTCATTGTATCGACCACAAGCCCTTGATTAACGAATGAGTTGGGAGATGTTAACTCTATGTGTCGGCGCTGTTTGAATGTTGATACTAAGGAAAGGGTACTTGACCTTTGGAGAAGTTAAGTTATCGCGTTCGTCTCTCAGGCTTGTTTGTAGTCCATCTGTATTGTCAATTTCAAGACAAAAATCAGGGAATGAGGCAGATGTTGAAGTTCTGCAGTATCCTTTCCCAGCTAAACTGTCTTAATATCTTGTCAAAATTATTAAGTTGTAAACCTTAAGCTTATACCTGAAGTTTTCATATCATTTTTCTGATTGAAATGGTTTCAACAAGTCAAAAGTACATCATTCGTTGATTTGCAACTCTTTAGTTGGATTACATCCAATTTATGCACCTTCAACTGACATTTAAAAAGAAACTTTCAATTGCATTAAGACCATAGACCAAAGTTGCAATTTCAGGTGTTTTATCACATAGAGTCCAATTTTAAACAGCCATTTTCGATTGGATGTGGAATTGTCAGATACTGTCTGAAGACTGGTTTTAAAACGACTAGTAATATCAGACAAAAAAATTTTTGAAGGTATTTTGCATATTGGCCAATACTAAGCTCTGCTCCCATAGGGTCATTTTAGATGAGCTGCTTAAGGGAACTGTCTAAGGACTCTGCTTACAAAATTTATTTCTAAACTTATTTCTAAGTAAACTGTTGGATATTTCTTAATGCGTTTTGACATATGTTTAAATTTTAAAGTATGTTCCAAACTAAAAGTAATCTTTGACTAGTTTAGGACCTGACAGACCACATTTAAGATTTTTTTTGGTCAAGTTTTTTTTTCGTTAAATCATTGGAAGTCTCCCCATTGGGTTTAGCATCATACTTTAGTTTCGTTCCACTGGCGGCTCATTTTAAACACAAAACTAAAGAAGCCTTATAATCAAGTTTGGTATCAATTTGGATAAAAAGTATTGAGAGGATCTGTGAATGTCAAAAAAAGACAAAAGGAAATAATTCACATCCACAATGGCCGAAAATTATATTCAAAGGCCACAATGCATTTATAAGGACCTGCCCTAGAAAAATGTACAATCGAAAGACAAAAGACGGTTTATCAGAAATAATGAAGGTATTTTCTTATATGGTCTATTAAGAAACAATGGGTAAAGCGCAAACCCAACAAGCAGTTTTTAAAGGGGACAATCAAAATACGATTGCGGTCAAGTTAGGTTCCAATTTGCCAAGTAGCTTTAGTGAAGATCTTTGAATATATGAGCACATATGTCCCAGATCTAGAGTTTTTGTTCAATGAAGTCCTTTGACACTATCAAAAAAAAAGGTTGACCCAAGCTTTCTTTGTCCAAGAAAATTTTGATAGTGAAAACGGGGCTTTACATCTGAAATCTGTAACTTTAAATCTTTTTTCAAAATTACAATAATTATTTTCCTTAGCTTCTCAAGGTACTCTATTCCAGAATATATTTCCTCAAAGTTCCATCTCTTCGCAACGACAAATAAAGAACTTCATTTCAGATAATAATACATTCTCAACCTGTAGACTAGAGAGAAAACGCATTTTCTTATGAAGACTTTAATTCAATTATTTACTCTAAGACTTATTTTAAGTCACAGACCTTGATTCCATTTCGGAGTGGATTAAGGTTATAAGGTCAATGTTTCCTAAACGAATCAATCAGTTACGAGGGTCAATGAGAACTAAAGCATCATCAATTTTCAAAAATGCTGATGTGGCCAGTTACTTGTCCTCCATTTATGAAAACTATGTCGTCGTTCCTGCCGATGAGGCTCCAAATAATATAATTTGTATCTGCAAAAATCATTACATAAATTGTTTAAAGAAAGAACTAGGCATTGATAATTCCAACGGCAATCCAACTTACGCAGCTACTACTCTGTCAAAGGAGGAGATATTACAGAACATAAATCTGTTTTGCTTTCCTTTGGATTTCCACCAAGGATGAAGACACAGATCTCCCTTCTTTGTACTGGGTACCTCAATTACATAAATGCCCATACAAAGAACGATACATTGCTGGATCTGCTCTACAAAACCTATATTTAAATTGCTAACCTCCATCTTGACATCTGTTAAAGAGATACTTCAAAAATACTGTGATAATTGCTTTTCAAGAAGTGGTGTAAATGAAATGTGGATTTTGAAAAACTCCAAAGATCTACTTGACATCTTAAATTCTAGATCATTATCACACTGTAACAGCATCAAAATTTTCGACTTCTTCACACTTTACACTATCATTCCTCATGAACAACTAAAATCTCGACTGAAAGGATTAATTCATAGATGTTTCTCACGTAGAACGGTGAACGAAGATATAGGTACATTGTTGTAGGTAGACAACAAGCCTTCTTTGTGAAAAGTGACTCCGAATCGGAAAAAATATGCAGTGGAAGAAGTGATTAAAATGTTAGAATTTCTGATCGACAATATATTCGTCCAGTTTGGAGGACTTGTTTTTCAACAGAATATCGGAATTCCTTTAGGCACAAACTGTGCACCTCCGATAGCCGATCTGTTTCTCAATCTTATGATGCTGAATTCATGGAAGGGCTTCTTAAAAATAAAGAAAAAAAACTGGCCTTATCCTTCAATTTTTGCTTCCGTTATATAGATGATATTTTGTCACTAAACAATCCTCGCTTTGGTGATTTTCTTCATCTTATCTATCCAAAAGAGGTCGAAATTAAGGATACCACAGACACTTCCACATCAGCCTCGTTCCTTGACCTTCATCTTGAAATTGACAACGGTGGTGGACTTCAAACTAAGCTGTACGAGAAACGCGATTACTTCAACTTTCCAATAATAAACTTCCCTTTTCTTTGTAGCAATATCCCAACAGCGCCAGCATATGGAGTTTACATCTCCCAACTCATTCGCTATTGAAGAGCCTGAGTTCGATACAGTGACTTCCTTGATAGAGCTCGGTTGCTCACAAATAGGCTACTTAACAAGGGTATGTTACCCAGAATTTGAAGTCATCCCTCCAGAAGTTTTACGGTCGACATCACCATCTTGTGGATATTTGTTTCCCCAAATGACAACAGATATTTCCCTGTAAAGCTAAATTGTTGTTTCCTATACCGAATTTGACATATTCATCACGGCGGGTGTCTTATAAGAAGCAGGAGATACTTACTCTTCCGGTGCGCCTGTTCTCACCCATGGTTTTTTTAATTTTTATTGGGTCCGTGTTGTTCATCTTCGTGTGTGTGTCTTCATTTTTCTTTTCTGTGCCGTACTCATGTGTCTCTGTTTCTTTGTTGTTTCTGATGTTGCCATTGTCCTTGGATTATTCGTTTCTGGATTGACGGTTCGGTTCTCACTTACTTTAACTAATACTTGTGGTTCATTATAAGGAGTAAATATCAAGATTTCCATCAAATTTCGATTTGCTGCAGTTTACTTTTAGATTCTTCCACATCGGCCTCGTGCCTTGACCTTCATCTTGAAATTAACAACAGAAGTACAATACAAACTAGGCTCTATGACAAACGAGATGACTTCACTTTTCTAAAAGTCAACGTCCCTTTTTATTGTAGCAACATTCCAAAAGCGCCAGTTTATGCAGTATACATCTCCCAACTCATTCGCTACTCAAGGGCCTGTGGTCGAAAGTGGCTACCTTGATAAAGCTCGGTTGCTTTAAAATAGGCTACTTAAGTAGGGGTATGGTACTCATAACTTGAAGTCATCTTTACGGAAGTTTTACGGTCCACATCACGATCTTGTGCACCAATATGGGATATTTAGTTCCTAGATGACAACAGATCTTTCACAACAGGCTCAACATGGCGGCTTAATCATAAGAAGCAGGAAATGCTTAATCTACAGGTACACCTGATCTCTCTCATGGCTTTATTGGGCCCGTGTTGTTCAACTGTGTGTGTGTGTCTTCACTTTTTTTTTGTTCGGTACTCATGTGGTGTCTTTGTTTCTTGGTGTTTCCGATGTTGCCATTGTCCCTGGATTGTTCGCTTATTGGGTGATGGTTCATTTTTCACTTTACTTTACTTGTAAACTTGGTAAGAATTGTGAACTTACTGTATTCGGTAAATTATCAGCTAAATAAGATTGAATTTAAATTAAAGTTAATATGAAACCAGAATTTTTTCTCAGCATGGAACCTACAATTAGTTAAAGACGTACTTGGTTTCAAATTATATTAGTTTCACTTTATACTTTAAAGCACTCACTCTTAAACATTTCATTTTTTGTTAGTATAGGCTTTTTCAAAGGAGAGGTGGGGGGGGGGGGTAATTATATTACATCCGAATTTTACACAGAGAAAATATGTATTTTTGTATTTTTCTTACGCAATTGATTAATGTTTTTTTATCAATGAAAGATTGAGTTTGAAGTTTATTTTTTATTTCAATAGTACAGTCAACTATTGGTTGTAAAATATTGACCGTTGTTTGTCAATTGCTGTCCGTAGGCTGATTCTTTCATTTTTATTGTTATCTGGAGAATCAGTTCAAGAGAGATTGTTTGTTATCACCCTAAGCGATTGTGATAAAACAAAATACAGATATCGGTTAATTAAGGTGTCTGCAGGGTATTATTTTCCAATTATAGAATTTTGTGAAATTTTCTGTGTAGAAACATAATTGTATTATTGTTCAAAATATAAAATAAAATTTGGGGGTCACCGTGCATTTAAGCGCAAAAACTGAAATTGAAAATTTGAGGATTTTACATAGAAATGTTAGGGAAAATGGTTATACAAGAGGATAGCTTGAAAAATTTATTATAGATTTTCTCCATACTTTGCATGTGTTTTGAAATTATTATATAGTTTACATATACAAAATAGAAATTAGGGGTCACCGTTGAAATAAGAGAGATAAATTGCAAAATGTTAATTTCTGTAGTGATATCTTTGTTAAATTATTTTATCAAATTATCTCCCTTGTATAATTTCTGTGTTCTGTAAATCCAGCTTAAGATTTAAAGCTTGTGTGTTTTTGTCCACTTTTTTGTTATGAAAATGTTGTAAAAGTGATTAGGAATAATATTTCTAAATACTTTGGAACATTCTTTATATTTCAAATAACCATTTTGTTAATTTTTTTAAGGAATGAAACCTAAATAAACAAGTACAAGGCAAAAATGGCGGAATAATACCACTGAGACACCTTAACTTACTTGACAGGAATAAGTTTATGCAACAAGACATTGTGCGCTTGATCAAGAATATGACTCCTAGAGTGTCGTAAAGTGTCGCAGGACAAGAGCAGTCTTCTTTGCTAGAGACGACAAACGCTAGCTTGTGTCTTTTTTCTACAGATGACTTTGAATGTATCACAAATTATAGCAGATGAAGTGTGAGCATTATCATCCGCTGAATATGTGTTACAT
>MJUU01053360.1:83607-97728 GCA_002080025.1 Modiolus philippinarum
TTGTTTTTTATCCTTTTTTATGTTTCTTGAAAATTCTGGATTTTTTTTTACGATCTTATGCAAGACTTATATTGATGATGAAGTTCTCAGTAGAAAACTAATAATTTCTTATACGAGACAATATTAAAGATGAGGGATAACTGTCATGAGTAAGAAATTCCTTCTTTTTACCAGTAAAACTTGTGAAAAATGCATAGAACTTCTAACACTAGGGGAAGACATCCCAATTCTTCTGTAAAATACAATTGTCTTTCATGGAAAAGGTCATTCACGGAAGAATACAGCGACTTCGTTAAGCAGCTAGTTATATGAACAACATGTTATTTGGAATAAAATGTACATTAAAAAAATTAATATAATAATACGTATGTTATTGTATTTCTGTATTCAATATTTGCAATGTTTTATAAGAGGGCCTCCATGAAAATTAGACAAGTTCAAAGTGAATCATGCACTCTCTCTAAATAAAACATATTTTACTTAGTTCCTTGCTACGCGAAATATTGTGCGAGTGCGATCACCATCTGTAGTATCTGTCGATTTTTGTTGCAAATCAACCAGTCAATCCTTTTGTAGCTTTTGAAAAGGGGGGTCTGCATTCACTATTTTTAAATAAGAATTAAAAAAGATTAAGTAATCGAGTAAGTTGCAACAAATAAATAAAACAGAGTCATGTTTAGATTTTTTAAATTTAATTCATATACTTTGCGTGTTATCGATAAATACGACTTGCAACATGCCAGGTTACGTGCTATACTTGCTACATATGTAACACAGGTCGATTTGCGAAATTTAGCGCTTACTAAATATTGTTTTCGATTTTATGGATCAAATTTTACTCATTTTTTAGAATATCACAACCAGGAAAAAAAATCTTGAAATGTTTTAAGCTTAAAACATAGCTCTTTATTATAACATCAAATGAACGTCTATTTGTGTTATAAGTGACGTCACAAATCACAGAGTAGTTTACCACTACGGATTTCCGTATTTTCTACGGATTTTCAAGTAAAAATACGCACTACGGATTCACACTGCAAATATACGGTTTACTCATAAATCAGACCTATTTCCGAGAAAGGGCAATCGGTCTTAAAGAAGAGCTTCCTAAAGTAAACAGCGTTCTTTTAAGCTAAAAATTGAATGATGTAGGTCTCTGTCAAAACCATACTTTCGGGGCGCCTCCTCAAATGGTGGATAGTTTAAACCTCGTCTATGCAGGCTAGCCAGGTCATAATTCGGAAAGTTAAATTTCCCGCCCCTACCCATTTCGGAAAGTTAAATTTCCTGTCCTAACCATTTTTCCCGCACAAGAGAATCATTGTCGACACACTGTGTGAAGCAACGCCACGTCCCACGCAATAAAGTCCCCTTCTATATTTCACATAGAAGAGAATACTCGCTAGGGGTTGTATAAAAAGCTAATTTTCCTACCCTTCTCCGTTTTACAGTTGTAGTGAAATATTCGGGTCATAATACAAATTCTGATCGCGAATCATTGTAGACAAACTGTGGAGAAACTCGACGCCCCATATAGTTTTAAGAACCCTTCTTTATTTGCCGTACGAAATCCGACTCTATTGAGGTCGTATGGAAGGCTAAGTTTCAACTTCGGTATATTTTGTATTTCCTGCCCCTACCCAATTTTCCAAAGCAGTAAAAACTGGTTACCTCAGTTATCCGTTTCTCTCTTGTATCTTTCATCTTTTACTTATAACTTTGAATTCACTAACTCTTATTTCGTCCTGCTATAGCTGAAATATTGCTCATTGCAACTCTAATAATCAATCAAAAAATGATGTAGAGAAAAAAGTTGCCGATAAAATTGACGAAATGAACCCAACAGATAAAATGATGAAATTTGTTAATGTCTTCAGAATATAAAAACAAATATGTTCATTAAGGTCGCCGTTTTAATTGCTTAGTAATACGCAGAGGAATTATTCTCATAAATGATAGTTAAGTTTCTCTCATTGATTTGAAATACGGGGAAATATTCTCAAAATACGGATGCCGCCGTGCGCGGTCCCGGCTGAAGAATAGGCCCGCAGCATCCTCTGAGCTTGGAGTATGAGCCATCCTAACAGAGGACCCCGAGGGAACCCCGGGATATAGAAATAGGACCCAGTATCTCCGGCTTGCGGGGTGTGACCCTTCCTAAACGGAGGCTGACCCCGAGGGTCCCGAGATATAGAAATAGGACCCATTCCGTGGTTGTGCGGGATTAATAAATACACAAACCATCTTTCGGATGGGATGTAAACTCAGGTCCACGTGTTGGAAGAAATGCCACGCTTCCTGCACGTTAAAGAACCCTTGTAGCAAGCTCTTTTTGGGGTGGTCCGTAGGTGATCGGCTACAAGGCTAAATTCCCCGCCCCTGACGATTTCACCCTACTTTTCCAGTGGTAGTCAGAATTTCCCGTCCCATGGCCATTTCCATACCCCAAAGTGATTATTTATCAACAAACTTGTTCTCGTCTTGATATAGCTGAAATATTGCTGAGTAGACGTTAAACAATATTCAATCTATCAATCAAAATACGGATGATCACGGAAATATTACTGCCGGAATACGGATACCAGCTATGAGGGGTAAACACCTCTGAAATCATGACAACATGTTTATTTACATTCAAATTTGCTAAGTAATATAATGAATTTCTATTGTATCAATTTTTGTGCCTTGAAATGCTGAAAATCATAATATTATCATTTTTTTTTCATTTTTTTACTGATTGACCTTTGACCCCTAATTTATCTTCCTTTCTACCACATTTGAATTTTACGACAAACATTTTTGAAATGTACACGACCTAAGCTTTCCAAAAAGGTAAAGATATCGAAAAGGGTATGTGGGTCATTTAAATTTTAAAATTTCTGGTCTCTGCCGCTCTAATAAATGACATCAACACTTACAAACCCAACGGGTATTCCGGAATAGTTTAAGAATAATCCGCTCCATTTGTTGCCACTGATAAGTCGTGTGTTTAGACCAATTCGAATGATAATACAGACTGTCAATCGAATAAATACAAAATATGGCTATCAAATTCTGTTAACTTGGAAACTTGTTAACCTACAGGGAATCGCGAATGTTCTTAATTTTATCGCAACTGCAGGATTAAAAAATAAAAGGGTCGTAGAAATCATCGGGTTGAGTGACAGATGTAAATACTGAAGTTGCCTTGCCATCAAAGGACTTGGTTGTACCTCTTATTCATTATAGACAGAGTACACTGCTTATGCTCCTTATTGGGTGTATTGGGAATCGAGTATATTTTCACAAACGTGATCAATAATTATTTACTGAAAAAGATTCATTTTAGTTAATATTCGCAAAATTCTGTAATCAAATCACCAAGGAGACACCTGATTATCAAATAATTAAAGAAAATGACACCCGGTAATCAAATAATCACCCCCAAAAAACCCTCAGATAATCAGGTAATCAAGAAATCACTACTCCAGCTATCTTAGTGGGAACAAGGAAATTCTTAAATAATGAGAACAACATAGTTATTTTGATACCTTTTTAATAGCACGCTATAACTATTCAATATAAAATTTTGTTTTTTACTACCTATCTCTAATGGGTGCCATTCAATACCAACATAACGAAAAATCTGAAAATTCTCCGTGTTTCGTAGATCTATTGTTTGTCTCTTTTGGAATAAGCGTGATGCAAGATTTCTAATAGTTCACCTGGCTATAGCTAGGGAGTGCTTTTGTAATCACTTGGCGTCCGTCGGCTGTGCATACGTTTGCGTAAAAACATCATTAAAAGATCTCCTCTGAGAGTACATAAAGGAACCAATCTAGTAAAAAGCATGGTCTTCAGCCAAATTCGCACTTTTTATTTAAAATGGGGTTAAAGGTCATTTCCTAAAATCAAGAAAAATCTCACGGAACTTAAAGTTAGCTTCATTTTACCAACAAACCCCTCACAAAATTTTCAAAAAAAAAAATTAATTTTAGCAAGACAGTTCATTGTTTATTCATTAAACAAGTTTCACGGTTACCATTGTTCTTGAGATGTGCAATTTTATATATTTGCACCTGAAATATATAAAGGACGCTATTATGAATAGTATTTTCTAAGTTTAAGTTGAACCATTGTTTAAAGGAAACCTTGAATTACATTTTTAAGCCTTACTTCTTCAAAATTAAATACAACCTAGACAAAATAAATCCCATTTTTTTTGTATTATTAAGTAAATTTTCGTTTTTCATCAATTTCGGGCAAGATATCGAGTTTAAATCAACAAATGGCTGTGAAAATGCGAAATCACAATATAATTCATGGAACCTTGTCATATACAACAAACAATTTGCGTGATCTGGTAATTTTTATTCGAACATAGACAAAAAAATGACAATTTTAGAGTAAATTTGTTGGGGTAGGGGTAGATTTTATGGATGTAGGAAGTTTATAATACTTCAAAATTACCATAATTTGTACCAGTTGTAAAGAAGACATTATGTACTTCCATTTAATACCAACTTTTCATGAATTTGAAACACTCATAGATAAGATGAGACAAAAAAAGGGAAAAAAAACCGTAAATATTCAAAAATGTGTTTTATGTTTTTATTAAAAGGTAATAGTTTGGTCTTTCAGAACATATTAACATTATATTAACATGCTTGATTTCTAGGAAAGGACATTAAAAAACTATTAACATGCTTGATTTCTAGGAAAGGACATTAAAAAACTAAAAACAATTACAAGAATAATGAAATAAAAAAAAACATACTGGTTTCTAATGACCAATGAACTTACACAATTTCGAAAAAATTTACGTCAACATTTCGAAGGAGTAGGGTAAGGTTTTTCAATTTTAATAACGTATTGGGTTTAGAAATGGTACTTATGTGGAATATTCGCAAAGCTAATACCATAGGTTATCATTCTATACCATTTTTTTATAACTGAGAGATACCAATCAACAATTTGAAGCTACTGAAAAAAAAAACTTTGATCAAAAACGAAATTTTCCAAAATTTCGTTGGGTGGGTCTAAAAAGGGGGGGGGGCTATTCCAACATTGCGAGTAGGTTATGCTCATGTTTACATGTTTAATTTTGAAAAGGGATATAGAATGACTGAAAAATAAGGATGGGGTTCATAAGTGGGGGATGCACGGGGGTATTCCAGCCAATGGACTTATTAGAAATTGAAAAATAATAACTTTAACTTTAATGTCAAGTGTCCTTTAAAATCTACGAGTTTATTTAAATGACATAATAAACTGACAACTAGAAAGTTTGAAAAATTTCCTAGAGAGAAAAAAAAACAACAGAAAAAATGCAAAAAATACTTCACATCAATGTCATTAAATTTCCATTTCCATCTCCATGTTTTCCTTTCATAATAATGCTTTTGCAGTCGTTTTTTTTAATTGCAATCTTCAAAAAATCGCTAAGTTCATGATAAGTTCCGATTCACTTTCATGCCTATTGGCAAACAAAACACCAAAATATTTTGAAAATAGCTGAATTCTACCAAGTCACTTGTAGCATTAGGCAAAGAAGTCATTTATGTTTGGATCCCAAGTCATGTGGGGATCTATGGAAACACAGTTGCTGACCAGGAAGCCAAAGATGCACTAGATAACGAGATGGCGGACTTTCAGTACCGTACACTGACATAAAGCCATTAATCGTTAAATACATTTGAAGTTATGGCGGGCCAAATGGGATCTACAAATAAATATAAACTACATGGAATACAGTCAAACGCCGGTAAACAAGTCGGTTCCTGTGGTAAACACCGTAGGGAATATGTAGTGTTGACCCGATGTCGTATTGGACACACTAAAACAACACATAGTTTTATTCTCAACAGTGATAACAGACCTGAATGTATTCCATGGAATACAATCCAACGGGTTTTTATTGTATGTGTAGATGTTGCCGATATCAGGCGTGATTTTTATTCTGCTGATCGTGTTAAAGACCTATTTACAAATGTCGCTGGTGACAAAGTAGTTCAATTTTTAAAAAAGCAATCAATTTATTAAGTAAGATTTAAATGGATTTATCTTTCAGTTCTAATATTGCAACAGTTAAACTGACATTTCTTGTGTTGTTTTTTTTTATATTTTACACTCGTTTTATTTGTATAAAGCTAGAATGGTTTTATATTGATATTTTATATATTTACTATAATTGTATTATAGTATAATATTATGACAGTAACAAATGTGGAATAACTTGATTATTATTTATCAGATCGTAAATTTGGATATCTCAATTGAAAACTTAGAGCACCATCCGGCCATTCGAATGACACTGACAAACATTCCGGAGCCTGTAAGCTTCTAGAGTAGATAACTTATGTGTGAACAGAATACTCTTCAGCAACAAAATTAGCTCAGTAATACTTCGATTACTTAAGTTAAATAAGTGTAATGACAAATTGTCAGGAGTAAATCCAATGAACAAAAAAAAATAGAGTAGGTATAAAACCGCCGGAGAATTGTAAACCGAAATGGTTCTGACTTGGTACTGTACAGGCATTTCAAACATAAAGTTTGTGTTGGATGGTTTTATGGCGCGTTAAACCCTTCCATTCGGTAGTGTCCGACAGCAACTCCACATCAATTTCCTTCCAAAGGTCGTAGACAATAATATACAATTAACACCCTAGATTGTGGTTGACCCAGCGGTTTCTCTCCCCGACATATTAAGGTCACCCGAGAGCTTGCTCGAGGGTGACCAAAATTTCGAGGAGAGAGAAACCGCTGGGTCACACATTATCTAGGGTGGTAACTGTTATATTATATCGAATTTTCTTGTTCACCGGTTGACCTTCCTATGCGACCCAACGCTAGTCGGTTAACCCAGCGAAATCTCAAATGTCATGTGACACGATTTGAACAAATCAGATTAAAGATATTTAAATGAGTATATAATATAAAGAAAGATCATTCAATTACTAAGTAACAAAGTAATCTTGAATTACAGTTCAGACCGAAACTACGCCGTGCGCGGTCCCGGCTTATGAATAGGCCCGCAGCATCCTGTGAGCTTGGAGTATGAGTCTTAACAGAGGCGACACGTTTGCCGTGTGTCGAGACCCGTGTCGATGGTTGACGAGATCCTGGTAGGTGCGAACCTGTGTTCAGACTCCCGCTGCGGCATTAAACATCCGTTGGGCTGAGAATACAGGGTCAATATCTTACTTTGGGTCTGAAATCATCTAAACGGGAGGTCGGATTGGCCCTGTCCGATCAATCGGACTTCTCGAGTCTACTCTGTCTGTGGCTATTTGCACTTCTAGGTGCTTTTTTATTTTCTGCAGTAGACGAACATTCGGCAGATTTCTGTTCTTTGGCTGTAGCAATTTTAGAGCCAGTTTTCAAATTTGTGTTTTTAGATGATGATTGAACTTTGGAAGGAGATTTGGACAAAGATTGTGTTGATTGTGATGATTGTGTTGACTTGCTTGTATTTGAAGCTTTTTTAAATTTTGATGGAGTGATGAACGAGCTGCTGGCGGCTCAACCATTCTCGTCAACAACGATATTGTCCACAGTACTGTTGATATTGCAAATAAAATTGGAGAAACATTTGAGAAACATTCTTCTTCTAAAAACCTAGGACCTACATTCCAGAGAATTAAAGTACAAAAAGAACGAAACAAACTTAGCTTTAAATCTAAAAATACAGAGGAATACAACAGATTATTTTCTATGGATGAACTGAAAGGCACATGACACGGCATGTGGTCCTGACGATATCCATTACAGTTGGTTGAACGCTCAACGTTACATTTTTGCGCGTGCATTCCGTGTTTCGTTCGTTCCGCTCGCGTTTTCCGTTCGTTCCGTTTCAAACAAATCAAATCGTGTGTTGCGTGTACCATTCATACACGTTTTACACGAAACAAACACGAAACAAACGATTCATTTCGTTCCGTTCGTGTACGCAAGCTCAGAACAGATCATATCGTGCAGAGCGTGTATTTCCGCCGTGCGCGGTCCCGGCTGAAGAATAGGCCCGCAGCATCCTCTGAGCTTGGAGTATGAGCCATCCTAACAGAGGACCCCGAGGGAACCCCGGGATATAGAAATAGGACCCAGTATCTCCGGCTTGCGGGGTGTGACCCCTCCTAAACGGAGGCTGACCCCGAGGGTCCCGGGATATAGAAATAGGACCCATTCCGTGGTTGTGCGGGATTAATAAATACACAACCCATCTTTCGGATGGGATGTAAACTCAGGTCCACGTGTTGGAAGAAATGCCACGCTTCCTGCACGTTAAAGAACCCTTGTAGCAAGCTTCTTTTGGGGTGGTCCGTAGGTGATCGGCTACAAGGCTAAATTCCCCGCCCTTGACGATTTCACCCTACTTTTCCAGTGGCAGTCAGAATTTTCCGTCCCATGGCCCTTTCCATACCCCAAAGTGATTATTTATCAACAAACTTGTTCTCGTCTTGATATAGCTGAAATATTGCTGAGTAGACGTTAAACAATATTCAATCAATCAATCAGAGCGTGTATTTCGTTTGAAGCCTGAACCTGAAATGCGTTTCACAAAAATAAAATCCTATAAATAATTATTTCACAGTGACGTAAATGTAAACAACAATGGCTTGCAGTTCGTAAGTTTATCGTAATCAAATCTGCTGATGCAGGCAGTTTTTAACAGCATTCATGATATCAAAACAACACGTTAGTCATTCGAACTGATTCTGAAACGGTATGGACAATATTCATTGCGCATTGAGTATGTCGAGAAAAGAGGGGGGGAGTATGGAAGTGCCTGTGTTGCTACCATTATTTTTCATTTCCATATATGTATGTAGTACACAATATATGTGTATATGCATGGACCGCAACAGTACTAACTTCTTAAGTAAAAAAATGTCTAGGCAAGGAACACAGTTAGTTGTGGACAGGACCTTACATTTGCCCACAGTGCCACTATGCATATTTTTTGTGGAAAATTTTGTACTTGTCTTTTAACTGATATTTCCTGATGGAATATATGGCTCACATACTAGTAAACAGTGTCATGAGTCCACAATGGTTTTTATACCAGCTGATACTTGAACAACGTTGTGAGTCTACATGTTTTTGCATCAGTAGCCCCCAGCAGTAACCACGTTTGGACTCACGACACTGATGAGAGTTCTTGTGCCATATATCCCAACAGGAAATGTCAGTAAATAGACAAATACAACATTTTCCACAAAAAAATTGCATAGTGCACATTCGCCCACAGTCACCAACTTTCCTGTTTGCCCAGGGTCGGTTCACCCACATTCTGGTTCACACGGTGTCAATTCGCCCACAATATATGGTATTATTATTTGGCAAACTATTTTGCAACACATTTAAGTGTACAGAGTACATCATGGGGTAGGGGCTACCCTTTTCTGTTGTGAAAAGGTTACACATCATTGATCCGACAGTTTTTATTCCGACAGCTCATTAATCCGACAACCAATTTGTCCGACAATTATTAGTCCGACAGTTATTAATCCGACAGCTCATTATTCTACTGCCGTTGTTTCAGACATACTTTTATATTTTGCAAAAAATATTTATTCTGGTTTATCGTCAAAATGAAAAAAAAATGTGTACAAAGAATAAAATAAAAAGGAGTAAATGCACATGGCACAAAGTCTCTACAAATTCATGCTAACCCTACCCATGGTAAAAACAAAGCTTTTATTGTTGAAGTCATCACGAAGCCTTGGTAATACCTTATCGAGACGATTCAAGACGATCCCTGGTACCGGTTTGGCGGGAAGTTATGTTCTGTATTAGTTCCCTACCGTCTGTCCATACGTCCGCCAGTCTGTCTGTCTGTCAGTTCTGCATCGGGACTTTACTTATAAATGAAAATGCCTGGTACGTTGACATATTCTAATAGATATGCAACGTATACAGGATTTGTTTCTAGTTTGAAAGTTTATGGGTTATGAGTTTTCTTAAGTAAAATTACGTCATGGTTCAATAATTTGCTTTTTTAAGTTGAAGGTTCTTTTCTTTTCTCTCACTTTCTTTGGTTTTCAAAGCCTTTCAGATTTCATCGAAAATTATCCAATACATGTGTGCCCTGCTAAGATCATGTATAAGTTGGAAAGTTACAAATATCCTTAGCCCAAAAACTTCGGTGATTTTTCCTTTGGCTGTTGTTAATTTTTATTTGTTGAAAAGGCGGGGGGAGCAAAATTGTCGATGACACAACCCATGATGGATATATATATACCTTGTATTATCACAATGGATCGGTTTTGAATTTTAGTGATAAAGTGTTGCATTCTGATTAATCCTAAATTGAATTCCTCAATATATTAATTGGGATTTACTCCAGTCTGTGCCAAAAACTTTTTCATTCACTAGCCCTAAGGGGCTAGTAAGGTCCCGTGTTGTACTAGCCTGAACACAATTTCACTAGCCCTTGGTACAATGTTAACTAGCCCACCGGGCTAGTGACTTCAAATTTTTACTAGCCCGAGACTGATTTTACTAGTCTTGGGCATAGGGCCAGTGGCTAAAGGCACAGACTGCGGATTTTTTCCCTTCAAACTTCCTGTCTACAATTTCATGTGTAAGGGAACTGTAACTAAAAAAGTTGTGAACTTCTGAACGGCGAAAGTTACTGTAAATTGAGTTTCTGCAGATTGGCATTTTAAATAATAATGGACTGATGAATTATAAGCTCAAAGATTAGACAGAATACCAAATTTGAAGGATGCTTTCAAATGTATGTACCCGGCACCTGGATCGGTTTTCAGGGGCTTCGGCTACAGAGCTGCCGGGCGCGTCCCCAGTTGGTGATTAGGGGAATGCCCTGTCTATGCGGGGTAGTCAGGTCATAATACGGAAAGCCTGACCGCGAACCATTGTAGCCAAACTGTATGGAGAAACGCCACGCTCCATGCAGTAAAAAGACCCCTTCTATATTTCTCTAAAGAGAGCAGACGCACTGGGTGTCGTATGGAAGGCTAAATTTCCTGCCCCTACCCATTTCTCCCCTTTTCAAGTGGCAATCAAAAGTCGTTACCCCGGTTGTCCCTTCCACCTATATTTCTTTCTTCTTTTACTTACAATTGTTTTCAATTGAATAACTTGTTCTCGTCCTGATATAGCTGAAATATTGTTCATTGGACGTTAAACTCTAACTAATCAGTCAATCAATCAAATGTATGTAAGGATTTGGTATAGCTCTTAATGTTTCCAAGCTATAAGGGTTGAAAGGGTCCATAATAGTAATTTTTGAAAATTTTTATTTTTCTTTGGATTTCATGGGGATTTTTTTGTGTGGATTCCTCTTGTTGTAAGCTTTCGGTAGTATGTTGATTGAATTTTTGTAGCTCTTACCGTTTACGAGCTATAAGGGATCAAAGGGACCAAAATTGCAATTTTTCAAAATATGTGATATTTTAATTTTTTATTGGATTTTAACTTTTACTTTCCTGTTATCATATTTAGTTAAAGTAGTATGTTGACCAATTTGACATACATGTACCTCTTACTATTTCCAACATTTTGTCCAATATAAGAATTATAAAGTTCTACTTTTTACTTTCCTTAGTTTGGGTGCAGCTAATTACTGGATGAAGCTCTTAGTTATGTCCATTTAATTACTGTATCAAGCTCTTTACTGTGTCCTCATCCATTTTGAATTAGTGCCACTTGCTCAAATTTCAGTGTTTGACATGCCGAGGTCATATCATGCTGCGCTCGGTGTAGCCCTTTTATTTGGTTTGAGCAATACAAACTCATGATCAGTCTACTGAGCCTCTAGTTAACTAGTTAATGTGTACACATGAATTCACTAATTTATTAAAGGTACATGTAACTTAAGGTACAAGAAACTATATATGAAGTCTTCTTCAGGCGAATACATTTTTGTAGGTTGGTTCGATTCCAACAGGAGACAAATATTATCTTGTACCATCAGTCCGTACATGTATGATAAAGATAAATTACATTAATTTTTACATGTAAATAGTAAATTAAAGTTGGAGTATGCATTTCAAATTTTTTCATGAGTCATGTTTAGCATTTGTATTTTGGGGCATTTTCTGAATTTCATGAATCATATCACAAAAAAGCTTTTTAATGGACCATTTTTGTACCTCCCTCAAATCCTCAACAGCTATACAAACTTGACAACGGACAAAAAGCTAAAGACCTTTGACAGGGACATGTCAATTATCATCTCAATTGATACCTTGTAATTGCCTGTCTTATGATAATAAAAAGTAATAAACAAAACAAAAATGGAATAAAAAAAGTCTTCATAACTGCAATAGTAATACATTTGTTACACTGGCAAAACATTGATGTTTGGAAAAAAAATAAAGTCTTTTGGGCAAACTTCTGCCCTTTAGGTTTTTTTCCTGGGATCTAAACACATCAAATTTAAATGTCACTGGATCTAGTAAAAGTTTAAAACCAAAGATACAGTATGAGCGTTATAGTGTGTGATAATACCCCCTGCTATAGGGGGATATACAAAAATCATGGTTTTCGTTCATTCTTCTGTCTGTTTGTTATTTCATCAGCCATAGGGTTACATGTACATGTACATACTTTGTGGCGACAACACCTAGACCACTGTTTGAAACTCACTGAAACTTTCACAGACAATTCAGTACATAATGCCATTGTGCTGCACCAGCTATTTTGAAATTTGATTTGATCTGATTTTTGTTTTTGTTTTTTATGCCCCCGCGACGATAAGTCGGGGGGGCATATTGTCTTACCCTCGTCCGTCCGAGGGGGGTACATGGTTTGTCCGCGCAACTCCTCCTACAGTTTTTATGGTAGAAAGTGTTTATTTTGCAGATCATTTGTACATATATTGAAGATGTGCATGTGATAAGGATTTTGATTTTGGTGCTATAGGGTCTGTAAGTCTCGTCATGTGACACCGAGAAATCACGATAAAATTCAAATTTGAAAACGTTTCCCGCCAAAATATGACGTTGTGGGATTATGACGTCCTTATTGTTTGCTGAAAACGTCATATTTTTCTGTTAAAAATGTAACTTCCGGGTACAAATTATGTGCCCGGAAGTCCCAAAATTTGACGAGACTTACAGACCCTATTTTGTCAAAAATATACATTGTTGAACTTAGTCATTTTTGGTGATTTTTCATAGAGGGTACATAGTTTGTCCGCGCAACTCCTCATACAGTTTTGATGCTAGGAAGTTTTTATTTTGCAGATCTTTTGTACCTATATTGAAGATGTGCATGTGGTAAGGATTTTGATTTTGGTGTATTTATGTCAAAAATATACATTGTTGAACTTAGTCATTTTTTGGATGAATTTGTAATAGAGGGTACATAATTTGTCCACACAACTCCTCCTACAGTTTTGATGGTAGGAAGTTTTAATTTTGCAGATCATTTGTACCTATATTGAATATGTGCATGTGGGAAGGATTTTGATTTTGATGCATTTTTGTCAAAAATATACATTGTTGAACTGAGTCATTTTTGTGGTGATTTTGTAATAGAGGGTACATAGTTTGTCCATGCAACTCCTCCTACAGTTTTGATGGTAGGAAGTTTTAATTGTGCAGATCATTTGTACCTATATTGAAGATGTGCATGTGGGAAGGATTTTGATTTTGATGCATTTTTTGGGAAAAGTACACATTAATGAATTTAGTCATTTATTGGATGAATTATTAATACAGGGTACACAGATTGTCCGAACAACTCCACCTAGAGTTTTGAGGCTAGGAAGCTTTAATTTTGCAGTTCATTTGTACCTATATTGAAGATGTGCATGTGGTTTGTATTTTGATTTTGGTTCATTTTTTTTTCAAAAATATACATTGCTCAACTTTCAATTTTTTGGTAATTTAGTAATAGATCTGTGCAACCTAGAATAACATGTGTTTAGCGGGGGCATCATATGTGACTTACAGACACAAATAGTACTAAAAATTCCCAATTTGATTCAACCTTGCGCGGGGGCATGTCATCCTCTAGTTTTTTTTTATTATTTTGATTTCTGGAATCAAATTTGGAGCCCTCCATAGGGGTACACGCATTATGTGACAAAAACTCCTCCAGTTCCACTGAGAGAAATTCTGTGAAACTTTGCCATTGTGCACCGGCTATTTTAAAACTTGATTTGACTTG